>JAFFZR010000310.1:0-12086 GCA_018397195.1 Lethrus apterus
TTTAAGTGAGATCGGGTGATCTTGCCGGCCTTTGCTGCGGTCCGCCTCTCCCTCACCACTTATTTGGAAATACTAGATTTAAATGTTCCCTCACTGCTTGCGTATGATGAGCGGGTACACCATCATGTTGAAACCATATTCTCTCTCTGGCAAGTGGCAACTGTTGTAAAAAATTTGGTAGTACGTTTCTCATAAAATGTAGGTACGCTGCACATTTAAATGGCCGTCAAAGAAATAAGGACCACCCCACACATTTAAGTATTTTTTAAAGCCATACATCATTCACGTTTTATTATTTTGTAAAAACTATAGCAGTATGATATTTCTACCTTCTTTTTAGACAGACATGATGTGTAAAGTGTATTATTTGAACATGTATTTAACTATTTTTCCTGTTTTTTAGTAAACGGCTAAAGACAGTCGTTTACTAAAAATAACAATGAAGACGATTGTCTCCTAATGTCGCAATGAATTTTAAACATCCTGTATATTGCAATGACACAAAACTTTGTCTGAAGCATCCGTCAACCCTTGCTAAAAGATATGCCAAATAAACACTCTTAAATTTAACATTTGTAGCCGCAGCGATTTCTTTAAAGTTAGTAGGTACGTAAAATTAAGTTTTTTGAAGTAATCCCTAATTACGGCGGAATGCAACAATCAAATTCAAAAAAAAGTTAGATATCAATAAATACCCCCAAAACACTTCGAACTATGCAAACAGATACTAGGTGTCCCATTTAAAAAAATTGCACGCGACCACACAGATCTTTTTCAGGACACGCTGTATATTCAAAAATAATTTCCTGAAATGCTCATTTATCTCTAGTTAAACGCTGCCTCTAGTAGAAATCTCTAAGTGTAACAGGAAATGAGAAATGGAAGAACGGAGCTAATATGCAGGACCCTGTAAGAGATAGAGAGTTGGTTAAATGAGACAAAATGTGCGCTACATCATGGCCTACTTATTAAAAAAAAGAAACATTCAAAACAATGGTCGGTATGGACGCTACACGCAAAAAAAGAAAAAATGGCATTTTAAGTTTTCGCTTGTAGCTCAGTTCGATGAAAAGATACCGGAATAGTATTTTAACATTATTAAGGTAATTTTTTACGTAGATTCCGAATATGTTACTCTAAACGAAATAGCTTTTTTTAATTTTTGAGATTTCATAGCTAACTTTCTTATTTTAAATACAAATCGTAGGTGGCTTTGATTGTATCTAAAAGAACATAATTTGCTGTTTTCAATAATGTATAACACTTTGGGTTTATTTGTAGAAATAACAAAATTATTAGATTTTTTTTGTTTTACGCCTACCTGTTCCTGGAAACAAAGTATAAAAATTACTAAAAAGTAAATAAAACACAATTGTACGTAACTATTTACTATTAGTAAAGTACTTCAGCAACAGAAACTACATCAAATGCTCAAAAAGTCGTCCATTGTTATTCATACATAACTGAGCTCTTCGCAATGTCGAATTAATAACTTTTTGTAAAATACGTCTATTTATTTNTATACAGGCTGTCCCAGATAGTGTGCTCACTATTGGGATCTCGTAAACTATAAGAGATAGAGAGTTGGTTAAATGAGACAAAATGTGCGCTACATCATGGCCTACTTATTAAAAAAAGAAACATTCAAAATAATGGTCGGTATGGACGCTACACGCAAAAAAAGAAAAAATGGCATTTTAAATTTTCGCTTGTAGCTCAGTTCGATGAAAAGATACCGGAATAGTATTTTAACATTATTAAGGTACTTTTTTACGTAGATTCCGAATATGTTACTCTAATCGAAATAGCTTTTTTAATTTTTGAGATTTCATAGCTAACTTTCTTATTTTAAATACAAATCGTAGGTGGCTTTGATTGTATCTAAAAGAACATAATTTGCTGTTTTCAATAATGTATAACACTTTGGGTTTATTTGTAGAAATAACAAAATTATTACAATTTTTTTGTTTTACGCCTACCTGTTCCTGGAAACAAAGTATAAAAATTACTAAAAAGTAAATAAAACACAATTGTACGTAACTATTTACTATTAGTAAAGTACTTCAGCAACAGAAACTACATCAAATGCTCAACAAGTCGTCCATTGTTATTCATACATAACTGAGCTCTTCGCAATGTCGAATTAATAACTTTTTGTAAAATACGTCTAAATATTTCACGAAATTCTCTTAAAACACAACATTTTAATTCACTGCTGCCTCTGATGCACAGCTTAGACATGCATAAGAGTACCCAAAATTTACAAATATCGTTATAACTTTGTTATTTCTACAAATAAACCCAAAGTGTTATACATTATTGAAAACAGCAAATTATGTTCTTTTAGATACAATCAAAGCCACCTACGATTTGTATTTAAAATAAGAAAGTTAGCTATGAAATCTCAAAAATTACAAAAGCTATTTCGATTAGAGTAATATATTCGGAATCTACGTAAAAAAGTACCTTAATAATGTTAAAATACTATTCCGGTATCATTTCATCGAACTGAGCTACAAGCGAAAATTTAAAATGCCATTTTTTCTTTTTTTGCGTGTAGCGTCCATACCGACCATTATTTTGAATGTTTCTTTTTTTTAGTAAGTAGGCCATGATGTAGCGCACATTTTGTATCATTTAACCAACTCTCTATCTCTTATAGTTTACGAGATCCCAATAGTGAACACACTATCTGGGACAGTCTGTATTACGAACACAACAAAAAAAATCAGCCAAATCGGTCGAGCCGTTCTCAAGTGATACTCCGTCATACATTTGGCAATTCATTTTATTATAGATGAAATTTCAATTATAATTTGTATATGTTTGTAAATATTCTTCGTTCTTTAATAATATTTTTAAGCAGAAGATTTTTAACTTCATAGTGTTTTTTTTTCTCTTTTAGAAGAAGACCTAATGCACCATACAGCGATGGGTCAAAATACAATTTTCGGATGTTCTGCTGCAGGTCACAGTGGCATAAATCAACTTGGTGGCGTTTACGTTAACGGAAGGCCACTTCCCGATTCGACGCGTCAAAAAATTGTCGAATTGGCCCATTCCGGTGCAAGACCGTGTGACATCTCGCGGATCCTGCAAGTGTCGAACGGATGCGTGTCGAAAATTCTAGGCAGGTGAGTCCTTTTCTAGCCTACAAACTCATGCGAAAGTTAAGGGATTCTTCTTGTAGGTATTATGAGACTGGATCCATCAAACCGAGAGCAATTGGTGGATCAAAACCGCGGGTAGCGACGCAACCGGTCGTAAACAAAATAGCTGAATTTAAACGGGAATGTCCATCGATTTTTGCTTGGGAAATTAGGGACAGACTGCTTTCAGAAGGTGTCTGCAACAACGATAACATTCCAAGTGTAAGTACATTTTTATATCGATAGGCTAGTTTTTTTTTTTAATTTGCCGCAAAATTTGCGGTCTTTTAAGCGTATTTTGTGAACATAATTTTTTTCTAAAATACTTAAATACCTTCTAAACTCTTCTAAATTCTGTTTTTTCTTTTATTAAAATTAACTGTTCTATTAAATAAATTAACCTCTCTCTATTGTGTTTAAAAAATATGTACCTCGTGTTAAGATTTACCTCGTTGATTCGTAATAAGTATATTTGCAAAATAGAAACAATAGATACAGAACATATGAAAACTTAAATAAAAAATAAAAAGATAAACATATTATCTGTAAAATATTTTTAGTTCTAAAACATAAAAATTTACATAATTTGCATTTCCATTTAAACTTAAACATGAGATTTTTCAAATTCAAGTTCGTTGTTATTATTCCGTCGATACGCTGCGAGTAGTTAACTTTTAGATAGATAAGGAAAACAGGCACCTGGTTTCAGGACAATGAATATCCACTTGGTTACCCCCATCATCGTAAAAACAAATGAGAACATCTGCCCAATACGATACCGGAAGATCCGCCATTTTCTGCCCCCTTGTCCGAGTTCATCCCTCTTTTTAATCTGTATAAGGCGCAGACAGTTAGGTCGCTTCACGCAATGCGTATCACGGAATCGATGGAGCGTACACGCAAGCGCATTATAATTTCGACATTACGATTTATCTGCTCGACGGACACGAAAATTTCTTAATTATAAAGTTAAAGTCAGATTTAGTTTATGATATATGAACTATCTACATTGAATTAACCCATTGTGATATGCTTTAAAAGTAAAATTGTATTTTAAAATAATTAATCAATATGTAAGCCAGTACAATATACAACTCATGTAATCCTAATAAGAAATGCCGTTTACGCATAATAGCCCGCAACACAATAAAAAACCTCACTAATATTATGACTTATAATTTAAGGGTGGAACTTTGTGTAATAAATTTTAATTTTTACAAAATCATATTTTAAAAGTCATTTGGCAAACAAATAATTTTCCATTGATATTAAACTGTTGTTCTCCTATAAGCCATGTCATATGGAACCAGTCTTTCGCAAAACATTCAATTTAGCAACTGTAACTTATAGAAATCCTGAAAATTGTCCTTTTTCCAAAATCTGTTTTTTCTTATTATTTAACCCGCAATGTAGGAAAACACTTGAAAAATTATAAATTTATAAAACTAAATAGATTTACATGCTGTACCCATGAAAATCTATTTAGTTTTATAAATTTATATTTTTTCAAGTCAAAGTGTTTTCCTACATCCCGGAATAAATAATAAAAAAAAATAATAATTAAAATAATAATAAAATAAATAAATTAACTAGATTTTCATGGGTACAAGCATTTTCCATCTCAAAGGGAAAAAATAGTAATAAGACCAAGCTGAGGCAATGAATATTTTTTGATGTTTTCTGTCAACAACTGAAGTGCAAAATTCTGGTTATAGACCAGTTTTGATATTGAAGATGAAGAAATGAATTGCTAAGATATTTTCATATTATAATTGTAATTAAATTTGTTTAAAACTTTTTAAATATAAATCCTGCAAATCGCTTTTGCCAAACACACGTTATATTTTTCTGATTGGTTGCTTCTCAAAATTATTGTTTACGACATCAATATATACAGAGTGGCCCACCGAAAGCGAAACAGACGCGTTTTCCTCATGATGACGTGGACCAATGATATTTTAAAACCAAGATCACATGCACCAATCAGAACAATTTTATACTGAAAACATTCATGGTTTTTACCATGACAACTTTAAAAATACATTAAATGTCATTTTGACAAATGTCAATGTTATAATTCATTCGGTTAATTCTCCAATCAAAGATCATTTGTGCTCAACTTTTGTCCGGCAAGATTTTGATTTTTTTATTCGCAATGATTGCTAAAGGCAATTAAACTCGACCAATTTCTTTGGAAATTGGTCTCGTTTAATTGCCAAGCAACCATTGCTCATGCAAAATAAAAATCTTTCCGGCAAAACTGGAGCACTCATGCTCTTACGTATGAAAGTGGTATTTTCAAACCTATCATTTGAATTTTTGAATTCTGATCATTACTTCCCGAGTTATTGAGCTCTTAATATTCAAACTTTTTTCATTTTTTTACCAGGTCTGTAACTAACAAAAAGCGAAAACCGAGTAGATACCCTTTGCTATTTCAAAATTTTGGAGCAAAACATGTGTCCTTGCAAAGAAAATTCACCTGTTTCAGTATTTTTTAAGCAACTAATCTCCAAGGTTGCAACTAGGTGACTACAAATAGCTAAAACATTTGTCCCCTTTCCAAAGAAAATTGACCTGTCTGAGCGCTTTTTTTTTTTAAAGCGTCTAAGTACCTGAAAACGCGTCTGTTTCGTTTTCGGTGGGCCACTCTGTAAATTATTCCACATAAGAAATAAAGTGGGTGCTGTATTCGTAGCATAGTTTACGCCACTAAATATTATTTTAAATCATAAATGCAAGCATTATTTTTTTAATGCTGCGCTTGCCAAGCGCCTTCCTTAATGACTACATTTAGTGAAAAATGTAGTACCAGCCGAGATTCGAACTCGGGACCTCTGCATTCCGTGCATACGCTTTAACCAACTAATCTACTGATACCAGTACGAATCTCTGTGAAAAAGCGCAGCATTAATAAAATAATGCTTGCATTTATGATTTAAATTTACTTTCTTCAAGAAAAATTATTATTAGACTTGATGATGATGATGAATGGTCCATTTAATTATCCTTTGTTTTCAATGAAGGGTTAGAATTTTTTACATTATTAAAAGCCTTTTTTCTCCCTTGCTTCCCTATCACCACTTTTCCAAACCTCGAGGAACTTATTTGGATTGGGAGGGAGGAAATTGGTTGCGGCCGACTGTCTTACACATGTTAAAGCCTATTCCAGCATATGCTGCAAGGATTAGGGAAGCGTGGAAAACCTAATCAGAATAGATGTTCGAAAGGTCAATTCAATGTGAGAAATATTGAAGATTTATATCTGTGCCATAAATTTACAATCTCCGCCACTAAGGCTTGAACCCTGAACCTACCTGGCTTACTTACTAAGCCACTAGATCAGTAATCCTCTTTCATTTATAATAAATAAAAAATGAGTAGATATAGGTTAAAGGAAATATTTACTTTAGAAAAAAACCGCAACTTGTAAGTACATGAATTAAATTACACAGAATACTCTAGGGATAACTCTAGGTAAATAGACTCAATATTTGGGTTAAATTGCGACTATAGCTGTTGCAAAATACAAAATACAATGATTTAAATTTAACAGCTTCGCCATAGCAAGCCATAGCAACCGTATTAAATACCAAAACTAAGTATTTCATAATAGATAATACAAAGTATTATCTATTATGAAAAGCGAACTCTTGAACATGAATTTTTTAAACTATTAGATAATCGATAACTATGATGTGCTTAAAAGATAGCTTTTTAACGTCTAGTGTAAGATGAAAAGATGAAAAAATGCCCTCGTCCCCAAAAACTAACAACAAAATTAATATTATCTTTTGGGGAATTCCAAATTTAAGCCTTCAGTAAAGCCGCATCCGATCAATACAATAGTGTCATGTAGCTCTATCATATGTAATATCTAATCATAATCATAATCCTGATAACAATGGTTATTTAGTTGAAAATTTTGTCGTAAATTTAGTGCAATATCTCACAATGTCCAAAGCTTCATGAGACTGAACTCAAGAGTTTCCTTCAACTTCTTACATCATGAAGCAAAAACTTAAATAGAAAAATGATTATACGTGCGAATAACCTTTTTTTTACAAAAACTCACATTTTCAGTAACACTTGTGGCTTCAGTAGAAATGTTGGAAGTATAATAACGGGATAACCGCCCGTTAGCAGCTGGTTTTGCATTGTTCTTTTTTTCGCCTTTATTACTCGATCACAAACCTCAGCGACCAATAACAGTATATAATACAAATTTGAGGCATATATTTGAAATAATTTTTGGGAAAAAAATAGTTATCTTTTGCACTTTTTTCAGCACCTAACACACTTTTTCTCAATGTTATTATTAGGAAGTCTGTACAGCATATGAAAATTTAAAAAATAATAATGCAAAATATATCTTAGCAGTCGTACATGCTATTTCATTATTTCGTCCTGTTATAAATTTCGTTCGTATTGTTTACAACTCTGTCCGAAAGTTGTACTGAAATTTAGCGGTCTTCAATATTAATGCGGAATAAATAGTTTTAGGATGTAATAACATCGTATTTCGATGTGCCATAGCATGCGTTTGCAAGGCATACCTGATGTTTGGTGGCGACAAAGTAAACACGAGTAGATCTTGTCACTAATAGAGTTTGCGGAGCGCTGACACATGACATGCAAGACAAACATAATGCCTGAAGGGAAAACGTTGAATATCTCATGTTAGCCGTCTAGCGTTAGAACGGTTAGAGTTTACTCTCGTCCTGTTTACGACTAAATTCGCGAAAATGATGCTTTTAGTCTATTTGTTTATTTTACTGTTAGAAACCTATAAGTCTCGATTAAATTCGATGTTAATTTCGAATCGTGATTGATAATTATTTATTTCGTCTTTATTTGTTTATGTGCTTCAATATACACTAAAAGCTTTCTTCATTATGTCTATCTTTTTAAATTTGTATATGTAGCATTTTTTATTCTGTTGTGTTCATTTGAATTGAATACGTCGTAAGTTATTAATGTATATTTACTTCATTTTAATTTAAAAAATTAAATATCAAAAATCAATTTCTTTCTTCTTGGTGTTGCACACTTACTACCGCTCCGACATCCTTGATATTACAACATTTAAAAAAATAGCATGAATCGTTTAAAAAAATACTACAGTGTATTTAACTAACTCAATTAAGTAGTTTTTGTTATTATAAAGGTGTTCTAACAAAAATTATTATCAATTATAAGTAAATTTATATTTTGTTAAAAGTTTAATTGGAAATGAAGTGTCTCCACGTTCATTAATTTTATTCGAAAATATTGTCAAAATAAAGTTGTTTTAATTAATGAATATGCTACGAAAAGACATTTTTATAAGACAGTTCGTAATTACTCTCCTCTGGCTAATTTAATTAAGCCAATTAATTGTTGAAACACAAAGGAACAGATTCAATTTTAATTAGCAAGCTCACGAAGTGTATTTTTATATAAATTATGTTACCATTTTAATAATTTATCTCCATCGATAAACATGGTATAACGGGGTGATTTATCGCGAAATAAACCAGATTAAGTAAAGATAATTTAATGGCTGCTATATCCCACAAATCGATAACTTATATATACATGATTCTGTTTGAAGTATAGATGCAGTAAACAAAATCAGGTGAACAACAAGAAGGGAATTCGCAGTATCTAACGGCATGTGGGGTTGTTGTTGCCAGGGTAACAGCTAGAGGGGCCGTGCTGGAACGCAACCGAGGGGATTATAAAAATAGATAGAGATTACAGAAAATGGTGGACCTGTCGAGATGTGCGAAAATTTACTGTATTGACTCGTTTCTGTTCAAAAACCATTTTAACCACAAAATCATTAAGAAATCATTATCTTGTTCCACTCATCAGAAACATTAGGATAATATTTATAATGCATACTTTATTAATCATAGAGATTAATTTAACGTTTATACAAAGTTATATTGATATAAAAATAAATATGTATAGCTTATTAGTTTAACAGATCTGATGAAATTTAAATTATCATGCAACTAGATAAAGAAAAAATTATTAATACATAAATACTTCTTTTTGTTTGTCCAAATAGATTTGGTAAGATTTGAAAATTTTAATATCAACTTAAAAAGATAATTTACAGGGATGATAACTTTTCACATCGGTATCCTTCTCCCTATTGCCTACAGTATTATTATTGGAAATGTTAAATAGCATCCAGCGGATGGGTGCAAATCCGCACACCAAAATTCATTAAGACGAGCTTTATTTCACACAATTATCTTTAATACAACTTCTTACTTAAACCACTGTGCATTGTGTTGATCTCTAACTTTGTGTATCTTTGTTTTTGGGGCTGAAATGGAACATATTAGAGGGGCTCCTTGTGGACGTTTTACAAACAATTAAGATTCTTGCGCACATCATCATCGTCATTTGTTGCTTTTATTGTATTTTCCAATAAGAATATGTTTTCAAGCATTATTAATTTATTGATGGTTCTAAAACTTGTGTTGTGTTGATAACAATTACATCTGCGGGAGGGTAAAGTTGCATACCACAAAATTCATTGAAACAAACACATCACACATCTGCTTTAATAGTCCTACCAAACATCACGCTGAAGAGGATCGTTCTGAACCCTTCAATCATATCTATATTTGCGGTCAGTACCCTAATTCATGATGACGTTTACAAGTATCACAAAGAAATTGAAATTCTTGTTTTCTAAAAAGTTTCAAAATTGCCCACTTTTGTTCAACATGATCTTCTCTGCGAGCTTTGGGTTAAGGTAGAGATAGACTTTCATCTATATCGTTGATGTGTATCTGCTACCAAGAATAACGGTATCATACTGAGAATATAATTCATTTGTCACGCGGTAAAATTTTGTTTAATTTCATTGGTTAAAATACAAAAACAAAGACGCAGAATAGGCTATCAAATTGATGATAAGTCTATCACCACATGTTGACTGTCACCTGTTTTTAATGAATAAAATTCTTTACTGTCAAAGTGACAGAAACTTCCAGTGAACGCGTCGCAATCAGAAAATAGTGCTGTTAACCAGAAAATGTATCAACCAATAGATCATCGTCGATGGGGAGATGCCAGCGAGCGAAAACCCCAAAATTATTTACTGTCATACTGACAAATCGTTTAAAATTTTTGACTTTTTAAAAATTTATTTTGTTAACATTCAATTATATTCTCTCACTAAATATAACACGTGTTATGATTAATCAACGATGATACCACTCGTTAAAATCTATAGAAAATTGAACTCGTGCTCGGTCAATTTTCATCGGTTTTAACTCGGTCTATCACCGAACAAAATACCAGTTGGTAAATTAGAGACGTTCAATTGTATGTATGAAATGTAATGTTTAATAAAATTTCGAAAAAAATAAACTAACATTTATAGCATTTAATGTAACTAATGTTGATGTTCCCCTCGTTTATCTAACAATCTGATCCAGAGATGCACCTTGACCATATTTCGTAACTCCAAAGAAGATGTATAAATTAACAGTTACTGTACTTGTTTATGGTGAAATATCACAAAACCAACGCATTCAATATTTTCTGCAAAGGGGGGACCTTCTTGGAACCATTAAATAATAATATTTAATCAAAGAATTTTCCTAAATATAAGTTTTCAGTTTGTTAATAATTTATACGTATTAAACAGTAGTTGGATAACAGAAAAATAACATTGAAAATCAAATATTTTGAATCGTTGTGTGGAAATGAATTTCAGAGTAGTTTTGAATTATATTCAATTTTCAGATTAAGTGAAAGAGAAACAACTAACAGTAAAATAAAGCAAATAGGAATAAAGTGTTGATAGTTCGAAAAGGGCGGAAATGGTATATAAAAAATAACATCATGAAAGTGAAAATGTAAAATTAACATAAGAGGGTCTTACAATATTTTTTGTTCCTGATATAAGGTAATTGGCTTTGTATCATATTGCCATAGCAACGATGCTTCTTCAATCAACGATTTTGTTTTGAAGTTCCCAAGTCTAATCTTAATAATTTAGTTAAGTAATATACGTCATCAGTAAACATATCAAGAAGAAGTTTCCTACAGTGTATTGGGAGACCATGCTCCTTCATATCAAGTGAACAAAAATTTCTAGGTAGTTCAGATGTAGACGACCAATATGTCAACTTGCAAAGGGTGGAAGATCGATCACTTTTTTTGTTTACTAAATATATATTGTTACATATTTAAAAATTATGTCGCATACTCACTGGAGTTAACGAATTCATCAAATAAAAAATAATGAAAGAAGCTAGACATTTAGTAGAAATTGTTTTATTTTATATACAGTTCACAACGATAAATTTGAAATTGTGTAAAATGTATCCTAATGCCCTGGTAGAAACGAAATAGTCATTATTTGCTAAATATAGTAGGTAACTCTTATATTTTTCCAATACTTAAACGTTTGACAAAAATGTCTTTGTTATGATAGCGGTGAAAGAATTTGAAGGAAATATTTTCTTTGAGTTGACTTTTTTACATAAACACATATACGCCTCGTACTTTACATAGTGCTGATGAGACAGTTTAGTTAAAAGAAAGTTATGGAAATGTTACTGTGTAAACTGAGAATAGTTCTTACTGAAACAAAAATACATATTATGATTTATTTGCCCTTTCCGTTTATTAAAGAAGAATCATTTAATTATTGTTTATAAAATAATTACTTTGAACTGTTTTTTTGACAATTATTATTATCATTTGTATGTAAAACCATTTTAAAAATATAATCCATGTATAGTTCGTTCATAATTTCGAAGGAGTAAATACATAAGCTAGAATTACACTGGAACAATTTTCGAACTTACCGTTAGTTGGCCAACACCGATTAGACGTCAGTTCTAAACTACAGTACTTGTCCCCGGATTTGAATACATTCAAATTGAAGTGATTAATTCACATTGTTGCACTTCACTTCTCTAA
>JAFFZR010000311.1:0-23372 GCA_018397195.1 Lethrus apterus
AACTTAGTGATAGTTATTTTAAATGACAATTAACTTAGTGAAAGTTATTTTAAAGTAAAAGTTTTAATATGTTTAATTTTAAAGTTTTATAAAAGTGACATCAGACATTATTGTCCATAAAGGTAAGATTTACATAAATATACAAATACAACATGGACAAAGGCAATTCAAACAAAATTAACACTAATCCTTTGCAGAAGAAATATCTTAACTGTACAGTTTTAAAAACATTTTTAACGACGACAACAAGAAAACGAAGTATGCACTTTGATTTTATCAAAGTTTTATTTCTTCTTTCTTTTTTTGTTGATGATTCTTTAAGGAAATGAGCTTCGCTAACTTCACACAAATCTAAGGCAAGCTTTAGGAACACTAATCCTTTGCAGAAGAAATATTTTAACTGTAAAGTTTTAAAGACATTTTTAACGACGACAACAAGAAAACGAATTATGTACTTTGATTTTATCGAAGTTTTATTTCTTCTTTTTTTTTTGTTGATGATTCCTTAAGGAAATGAGCTTCGCCAACTTCACACAAAGGAGAAGCTTTAGGAATACTAATCCTTTTCTCATTTTTTTCTCCTTTTTTGCAAAAACTTCGTCAAAAAGAATAGATTTTTGTGAAGTTGACAGTTTGTGGCGTTTTGAAAGTATTAATTTTTTGAAGAAGAATGATAAGAAAGGTCTTGTAATTGATTTTGCCAGTTTCTGAATTTATTGCAAAGTTATAAAAGACATTTTTAACAAAAAGAAGAATTTTTGGATTTTATTTTCTTTATACGAAGAATTTACACGAAGTTGAAGCTAAAAACTAAAAGCAACGTTTCCCTAATAATTGCAGCGAATGCTAGAATAGATTTTAAAATCTGTAAGACGGTCGTGGCCGCAACCAAAAATCTTTCCCTCTCAGTTAAGTTCTTCGAACTTAAGGCTTGTTGTGAGAGTGGAACAAAGAAGAAAAGGATTCTTTTTAACAACAAGAAGAAAAAAATATGCCTACATTTTACATAAAGTTATACATATAAAATTTTCATTTTTCTGCCTGTTCAGCGTAAAAGATTCCGCTCACTAGCTTCCTTCAACCAGTTCTTTTCATTCTTCCCTATTCTGGGCCATTTATGTCACATAATTCCATCTCCATCCATTCCGCTATAGACTTTCGGCTCCTTTTCATTCGAAGCATCGTCTTCTTCTTTCCTTTTTGTCTATTTATTGGCCTCCCATGTCATTGTAATCTTTCTTTTCTTTAATAATTTAGTACGAGCTTTTTAAAAATATTTGGAATATACAGGTGTTCAAAGTTATCTGCGCACTATTGCTATCTTCGTTATTTTTAGAGCTACAGAGTCGGTTATTAATAATAATTAGCAAAGATACAGTGATTTTTCCGCTGAATACAATGCTTCACACAAAAAAACAATTGCGCATCACATTTCAGAGCCAACTCGGATAATTAGATTTTTTTAAATGGAACAGCCTGTATATTTATGTAGCAGTCGGTAGAAAATGAAATTTTGCACAAAATCTTCTTATACTACTATAACCCAGAAATGAAAAACAAAAGAGCTACGACGACATTAACCGCACATGGGATAACTTCGTTATTAGAGAAGCTACAGTGTTGGTCAATACATCAAAAATGTATAGTTTTTTCTACTGATTACAATGGCAAAAAAACAGTTACGAGTCGCATATTCGAACTAACAAAAAAAAAATTTTATGAGACATCCAGTATATTTTAATTGATAAAAAGTTAAATTTTACATAGAATACTCTTCTAATAGTACAACCGTAAGATGAAAGGCCAAATTTTAATATAAAATAAGTAAATGAGTATCAAAGCAAGCAGTTCGAAAATGCGACTGGCAATTGTTTTTTGAGTATTCCATTGTAATCAGTAGAAAAAACTACACATTTTTGATGTATTGACCAACACTGTAGCTTCTCTAATAACGAAGTTATCCCATGTGTTGTGACCTGTATTAATGTCGTCGTAGCTCTTTTGTTTTTCATTTCTGGGTTATAGTAGTATAAGAAGATTTTGTGCAAAATTTCATTTTCTACCGACTGCTACATAAATATACAGGGTGTTCCATTTAAAAAAATCTAATTATCTGAGTTGGCTCTGAATGTGATGCGCAATTGTTTTTTGTGTGGACCGTTGTAATCAGCGGAAAAATCACTGCATCTTTGCTAATTTAACCGACTCTGTAGCTCCAAAAATAACGAAAATAGCAATAGTGCGCAGAAAACTTTGAACATCCTGTATATATATATATATATATATGCAACATTGGATGCATCGCGGGAGCACGCTTGAAAGGCAAAAAGTGAAAAATTATCGGTCAGACCCGCAGCAAAAGAGCAAACCGTAGACACGTGTTTCGGACTCATTGGTCCTCATCAGTACGGTGTAGCCAAAGAGCAAGATGGAAGCACCAAGGAGTAAACAAAAACAAACAGGCACACTAACAAGGGAAACCGACCACCAAATTGTGGCTTCGGTCATGATGATATATATATGTATATGTATTTGCCAACGAATTTTTTTCCAGAATTTGTAAACAATTGTTATATAATGGATTCGAAGGGCAATTAGAAATAAAACAAAGAAAAAAAACTAGTAGAAAATCGCAAGAAAGTAACATTGTAAAAACAAACATAAAAACGTTGAAAAAAGCGCCAAGATATCGACTGGAATGTATTAGATAGGTATGCGTCGAAGTAAGTAAGAGAAATGAATAAATAAAATAATTTAGACCAGTTTTGTACCAAAAAAATGCATAGAAACTTGTGTAGTTATAATGAAAGCAAGCGGAAAACAAGGAATTAAAGAATTTACGAAAAAGGAAACATACTGAATGAAGAGTTCTTTTTATCTATGTTTTTAATTCAAAATTTTTTTTCTTATAATTTTTCAATTTATGTAAATAATCTCATTAATAAATCCCACACGAAAACCGATAGAAATTCCCATCAAACGGACCACCAGCAAAACCCGAAAATGGAAGGAGATACGATGCGGCAAAAACCGACATCTCTTTCAAAGACCGCCAATTTAGAACGAAAAAAGAAAGGAAAAAATGCTGGACCCGTCCACAAAAACAATAAAGTTATAACGTACCTTCGCGGTCCTAATCGTTACGGGGAGCTTTGACCAGCCGCTGCGGGACCGGGTGGTCCCCATCTCGGACGTCTCGTCTCTTTCTCTCGGCATACACACGCCCGCCCATTAACGTCATGATTTACGGACCTATCTGGTGGGTAATGTTTTAATTTCCAACTTATTATACCTGCTTGAATTTCGGGACACACCTTGTGTTTGTTTTATATTATGACGTGATTATTTTTTAATGGGCGGGTGAGAAGGGCGGCGGCGGGGAGACGGCTTTCGACGGGCCCACGTACGCGCGCTGCAGCTGTGCCCAGACCTATGTAGTACTTTATGGACTCGATTATAATATTTTATGAACCAATAAAGGAGATAACGCGATAATAAATGCATCTGAATTGTGGGGCAGTATGGGTCGTATTTTTGTATATGTTCGTGAGAAAATTTCTTTGATGAAGAATATGTTGGATTATAACGACTACGGAACAATTAACTAATAAATTAATTTTTTTGGATTTTTTTATGAAGAATAAATACTATACGACTCAAATATTCTGGGAATGTTTTTGTGTAAATGTGTTTCATTTTTGTGTTTATGTTTAAAAAATGTACAGTGTTTTCTGTTTTTAAAGTGAAATTTAAACGTGTGTGGCATGAATTAAAAATATTTACTACACCCAAAGTTTTAGCAAACATGCTGACATGCAGTAATATTTTTTTGTTAAAAACATTAAAACATCGTTACAATATTTGAAGAGAACAATAATAAAGGATAACTCAGAACCCTAACGCACACGGAACGATAAATGATTTTTTATTGGAATATTTCACGAGGAAGAAATATTGTTTCAAAAATATAACGCAAGTATTTCCAAAGCCTACATTCGAATTTTTCCTTCCGCATTTATCCTTATGACGATATAAAGCTCAACATTATTTTTTGTCTTCAACATTTTCCGAAAAATATACAATAAAACATTCCTAAAAAATGACAAAATATGACTATAAGAAGCAGTAGGTGATGGCATGATCGGCAGCCCCCCTTTTATCCTTCTAACTTTTTTTGATCAGTTGTTCACCAAACTGTTCAAAAGCTGTTCAAAGACGTTCGAAATCTATTTAAAGTTGTTCAAAAGCTATTAAACCTGTTCACAATGGCTCAACTCGTTTAAGATTTCCACGATAGTGACGTCAGAAAAGGAGAAAGGACTTAAAGGTAGGGTGATCAGATTTCCAATCCATTAATGCTGTACACACATTCAAACTCCCGCTTCCCTCTATCGAATTAAATGCATAGTTTGAAACACTGACGTATGGTTGGGTTCGCTCCGTAAATGAAATTTAAAAGGTATTATCAAGAGTACATTTAGAGGACGAAGATATGGGTTGGGTTCGCTCCGTAATTAATTACATTCATGATGAATGCTGGACGTTTTGCTGTACATTCGTGCATGCTGTACAGCTTGCTATAATTCCGAACAATGCAGGGAAATACTGTACGTACTGTACTAATTTAAGGACTTGTGGTGGGGGCGGCGTAATAATCCCATAACCTACTATAAGCGAATATTTTTAGCATGAGAAAATGGTTTGTTTGAGAACCTTGGAAAATTAAACCTCAGTACATCTTCTGCTAATGCCTAGTCTTTATGAATTTCTTTATTGGTGATGGCAAGAATATTTTAGAGTTTTGTGGAGGATTTCCATGTTCGAGTTCATAACCGTATTGAAACCAACGAGCAGTATCTTTCTACAATTTGGTTTCTTCTCAGTGGTTTTCAAACTTTGTTGACTCTCGGCGCATTTCCTGAATCTAGATTTTCCCAAGGCGCTCTATGTATAATTCTATTAAGTACACTTTGTGAAATAGTTAATTTTTGGTAAGTGTTAGGTAAAAATTGTGAAATATACTCGGCTCCCCAAGACGCCGCGGCGCACACTTTGGGAACCACTGTACTAAATGCTTCGTATTTCCAGATATGGAATAAAAACAGATGGTTCAAGTTACGAATTTTATAATAAAATAAGAAAATATATGAAAATAAAATATTAAGTGATAAACAAGTTGTATCTTCCAACTTTTTCATTTTTCTTTATAGACGAAGTTACAATTATTGCAGTCACGATGAAATTGCGAGGCCACATCGTCGAATAAAATTTTTTCAAACGTCATACAATAAACACAACTTAATTGACGCGTTATATCGACGTGGCTGGCCTATTAAGGCGACTCGGTCGTTTGCATTCGCGGCGCACTGAAATAATATGACAGTTAATGAACCGTGTGTATAAAAAAAATTACGTTTGTTTTATTTCACGTCGATCGTGGTTTATTACCGAAATCCCCGTTTATTTCATCCATCGTGGCTGAAACTAGGAGGCAAGTTTCTATATTTTCTTGTTTGAGCAGACGGTCGGTGAAACGATTTTTTTTCGATTTTTTCACGCAGCAAAATTCTTGCTTCAGCTGTCCAAAGAATCGAGAGTAAACGCGCGGATATTTGCATAATTACGCATTTCGCTGGCACACTTCCATTTGAGTCTTGAGAGCACCGGACACTAATAACATGTACAGGTGTTACCGTGATTTATACCGTGACCGGATTTTGAGTGAAAGAAAACGATGAAGTTATTTTCGGATGAGAAATGTTACAGACGAACGTCTTCGACGAGAAAGTAATTGGTGGATTCGCATTTCGACAAATTGAATTCTAGAGAAATTTTTTTCTTTCGACGAATACTTTGATATTCCTCGTATTTTGAGATAAAATTATGAATGTTTTCACTTCCGATTTCATATTTCGACAAATTGAATTTTTTCGTGCAACGAATACTTTGATATTCCTCGTATTTTGACTTAAAATTTATGAATGTTTTCACTTCCGATTTAACCGGAAATGATATTAAATCGAAATTGAATTTTACATTTTTTTGTGCAATTCTGTGCGTTGTCTTTTAATGAAATATCATAAAAATACACGCTCATTAAGAGGTTTGCATAAAAATTGCATTAAAGCAATTAGTTTAAATTTATGTCATTTCCTGTTAAACCGAAAGTGAATATGGCACATCAAAATATAAGAAATATAAGATGTTCCCTGTGTAAAAAAAAATTATTAATTACACCTTCATCATTTTTGTATTTCCAGGCGATCACCATCGTTTTTGCTTTTCGCAAAACCAACTAAAATTTATTTTCTCTCCGGATAAAGAGCATTTTAAAAATTACAAAAAGTTGTACCAAAAAGACTAGTAACTTTTTAGTAATTTTTCTTCAGAGATAACCGATGCATTTCAACGTGCAATTTTGAATAAATCTCGTCCAGATCCGCCAGACGCGCCCACGTTTATTTATACTCGCACATGAAAGTTATCCTTTTATTAATTACCGCACCTAAAATCAAAGAAAAATTACGACGTTGAATTATTACGACGCGCTTTGCGCGCCCCGATTCGCGTAAAAGTAAAAAAAAAATAAAACACGACGGACGAAGAAAAAAACGAAAAATATAATTAGCACATCATCAAGTCGTTCAACTCCGTCCGTCCGCTCGAGAAAGAAACGTCGGTGCAGTTAAAAGACGTAATCCTCACCTTTCTACGTTAATTGCTAAAATTAGAACCGCTTTAATGACCATCTACGTTGTAGAAGTGGTCCAAGCGTACGAAAACTAAAAATATCGCGCATTCAACGTTATTTCCACCGAGAAGAAAAATAATGCGCCATGCGATAGGAAACGAGGTTTTGAAACGTGAACGAAAATAGAAGAAAACTCCCGATGAGTGTTTCGGATGGGTTTCTGATGCGTGATGCACTCCGAAAAAAAAGTGTGGGTGATACACAAAAATAAACGCGTTGTCTAGGTCGGTGTTTACAGTGAACAAGAAACCTATTGTGTAGACGCTTAGAGCTACATAGATATGTGTCGCACGGAATCTTCCCACAGCCAAATCGGTTACAACTTATTGACTAAGTAAACAATTTTTAATTTTGTATTGCCCCCTGCGATTTATTCTAATTTGAATATAATAGGTTACTAATCTCTGCTCTACGTCTCGTACATAATTAAATAAAAAAATAACGTGCAATTGATCCGGGTAGCAGTTCTAATGTTAACATTTTTAATTTTAATCAATTTACATGGTGCAATTGGTGCTAAATTCTATTCAAACAAATAACCGTTTCAATGTAAACGCATTTCTATTCACTTGTAACGACGGTCATAATTTGAGAAAGTAGCATACAATTGTTTCAGAAAATACACTTAATTACCGCGACTGTATTTACATTTCGAGTCAAGGGCATTTTAGTGTGCATATTGCTGTGTTATTTTCTACGAATAATAGAAAATAAATTTAAAATGGTCCAATTTTTTTATTATAGTTTTTCACCTAAAAACGGGAAATAGTTATATTTCTCCTTTATTTTATAAATAAATTTTAAATTTGTTTATTCGTTAATAAATTCAATTAATATTTTTGAATATCAAATTAAAACAATCACATTTGTTTTTATTTATGTTCATTATGTTTTCACAATACACGTCCAATTAGATTATCCAATAAGCAATAAAGTTATAAATGCAGTGGTAAGTATATTTAAAGATAAAATTTTAGTGTTAAAGTCAACGCTAAATAAGAAAAAAATTAATAAAAATAAAAACAAATATCACAGCAATATGTATATTCCCTAAAACTATCCATTTATGTATAAAATCGCAATGTAAATTAAATCCCATAGAATTAAGGATGTAAGGATCGCGTGAAATATATGTAACGTCAAGCATGCGTTTATAATAGATGACTGCACGATTAAAATCCAAACGGAGCGATTTAAATAATCGATAGGCGACGACTGAACGTATCAAACGAACACCTGGCAAAATTAAAATTCTTCTGGTTCACGTCCAATGATAATAAATTATCTTATTATTACTATTACCGATGATAACAACCACATAAATGCGTTGATAAATTATGTATGGACTATTAAAGTAGACGCATTTGCATAAACGATTTGAATTTATAGAAATGTGGACATTTTTGTAAAATATCTTCGAGGAAACGTTCAAGTCTCATTATAATTTAAATATTTGAAGTAATAAAAATTTTCCAATTCAATATTAGCTGCCTAAAAGTTAGTACGCGAGCGAAAAATATAAATATGTGATTGTGCCCTATCATTTACATATAAATACGTCAAAATATCACTTTGTTTAAAGGTACTAGAGCGTCTTAAATATTTGCGTTTTTCGAGTAATTTTAGTGTCGTCGTTTTATATTCCTTTCATTTTGGGGGGGGGGAACTATGTAGATGCACAAAAGTATGAGCTTTCAGATAGTGACAAAATTGTCGCGATTGGTTTTCAAATAAGAAAGTTATGATTGATCCTCTTATGGAGATTTACATATAAACGTTTTATTGTTGGGATTTATGGATAAGAAAGAATAAATCTTAACAATAAAGATATTTTGTGAAAAGTGATACGAAAAAAATCGAAACCATTCTATCGATAACAGCAAGTTGAAAAAAGTTTGTTAAAAATAACGTATATTTAACCAACGTAACGCACATATTTCTATTACGTTTGTAGGGTACATAAGTTTTATCGAATTCCCTAAACAAACAAAAATTTATTGTCATTTTCGAATGACCCATACGGACACGAAGTTAAAAACGCGTTGAAGAGAAAGTTCGTCGATTAGTTTTGGCTTTTGCCGGGCGGTTACGACACACCGAGTACGTAAAATTAAAAATTCATCAATCAAGTCGTATCAAAAACCTGTTGCGAGTTTCTTTTCGAAACGGTCAAAATCCGTGAACGTTTGTAAGGACAGTGGTTTTAATTTGCAACCGTATAATTGAATACAAATTTTTTTTAGAAATTACCGATGGAAAGAAGACGCTGTCGTAAAAAACCTCGCATTGATGAGATACAAAAATTTTATACGAATATTTTGTGTAAGAAATTTTTTATCATATACATGAAATATGAACGTAAATACGCAAAAATTACGGTTTTATTCTTCATAATAATCAAATATTTATTTTCAAAATTTGGGCATTTCTATCAATAAATTGGTTTGGTTTGGTTTGGTTAAAATGGGTTAATTGGTCATTGAATCAAATGAATCTTTGTGGGACCAAAAGAGCTTGTTACTCAAGAAGTCCGCCTATACCTCTAGAGCACCGTTAATTATATGGATGGCAACGGTCATGTTACCAGCACCTTTTGACTCATAATTGAGCCAAGTCAGACACGAGAAAAATCGAACCCGAGACTGACAGACCACAATCCTACCAGCCAAGCTATTCCTGTACATCAACGGATTAATTTTTGTTATTTTATAATTAAAAGTTAGGAAACTTCTAGTGTTAGAAAAACTAACAACAACCAATTTTCAATAATAAGAGGTTTAATTAACAATCAATTTATTAGAAAAAATAACAACCAGTAAATTTGTTCAGTAAGTTTATTTAACAAAAGATTGGAATTGAAATTATTTTTTAAAAAAATATTAGATAAAATCAAAGTTTCAACAATGAACGTCGTAATTTTATATATTCGACAAATATTCGTCGACTCCTTGAATATTAATTAACACCATGTCGCAAAATGTGACATCAAACGCCTAAAATTAGTTACGGTTTTATAACGTAAGTAAATTTTACACGTTCAATTAAATAAAATACAAAATTATCAAAAAAAATATGGGTTCTGATGTTGATGAAGGCAATCGAAATCAATCAGTAACTTTTATCAAAAGAACACCAAAAATTATTATGACCATGATTATTATTTTTTTCCAGAGAAAACCAATAGTTCGTAACCAAATAAAATAAATTGCAAATTTAAAGAGATAAAGATAAAATAATTTCGCAGATCTTTAAAGATAGAAAGCATATTTAGGAAAAATTGGAAATAAATCGGCATATATCAATTTTATAACTTTTTTTTTAATAAATATTTTGTCAGGAATAACTTTTTAAGAATCTGTGTAACTAGCAAAGATGACCTTGGCACGTAAATGGTTATAGGTGAACAGAAAAGAGAAGCAAAATACAAAATAAAAATAAATAAATATTCCACATCTTTTTCTCAACACTTTTCGTTCTATGATCTCCACGCTCTGCTGATCTTCCAGTGTCCAAGTTGCACTTCCAAACAGATGGTCTAATTATTGTTTTGCATATATATATTTTGCAAGTTTCAAAACAGTTTTCTAGCCTATCATCGTACATCATAATAAATAAATACTAGACTAATTAATAAGAAAGGCCACTTAATTAATTACAAATTATGAAAATGAAAAATTACATGGAAAAGTTTGAGAACTGGTAGACAAGTGTTACTGATGGAAACGTTAACAACTAATTACCATATAACAAATACCACACATAAAATACCACCGCGAAGGTAATTATTACATAAAAGTGCTATAAACGTGTTGGAGATTAAACATTCGTAATTATTGGTGTCGCCGAGACTATGTTGCCACATTGTGGGATTTTCACTCTAACTGATGGGATTTCTTTTATCAGTCGGGAAAATGTTTGAAATAGGGGAAATTTGTGCTAAACATTTTGCTCCTATTATACATTAATTGCGCTTAGAGGAATTCATAAAAACATCTAGCAACACTGGATGACGGAGACGCACTATTTATTTCTATTAGTACATATTCCAATATAATAAAATACGATACGTATCGTTATTAAATGAGCGAGCATTAAAACAATTAGCCGCTCTACAAATTGCGATTACATGAAATCGACACAAACCTTGGGCAGAAAGACATAGAAAGAAAAAATGACATCGCGGCCACCAAGAAAATTAATAATAAATACGCCAACTAGCTAGGTAACTGCATTAAAGTTCGTACCCGGAGGCTGCGTTTTGAAACTGAATTAAGTGCGATTGTTGTTTCATGATTTGGGTGTGAGAGTCGGACCTTAAACGAATTAATTAACGCGGAATTATAAGAAACATAATTACAGAAATTTTGGTTCAAATTATGACTATACAATTTTAAAAATAATGTTTATTGCTTTTACTGTATTTTTTTGACCCTTCGCATAACAATAAATTTAATTGTGTCGATTAATATGCAAGCAAATAAAAATCGGTGTATACGAGGTGCGTTCAATAAATAATTAACCATTTTTTTAAATATTGAAATCGGCGGTTTGTACTCTTTTTTTGGGTTTTCGACATTGCAAGAAATTGGATGAGGGTTAAGAAATGGTTGGTAAACAAATCCAGTCCTTAACATTCTCGTTTTTCCGGAAGAAAAACCGTAAAAAAATCGTTAAAAAAACCAAACAAAAAACTAAACAAAGTGTAATCATAATTTATTATTAAATGACGTCTTCATCGATACAAACATCATCGTAAAAATTATATCGTGTATTTCCTCGCTTTGTTAAAAGCACCCGCGAGGAAGATACAAATACGTCTAGCGAAACACTAAATATTTGCATATCTTATTCCAAAGTCTCGAGCGTGTTTATAAAAATTTATGGTACGCCAAGGTCGTCGAAAAAAAGTCGTTGTCGTCCGCCCAACGCAAGCATTCGAGAATTCAGTTATCGGAATAACATATTGGAAAATTTTTCCAAATATCCCGTCGAATCGATCGTTTCGCCATACGATCACGATGTTCAAGGCTGACACGAACTATGTCGCGTAAACATGTTGAAAACGAACGCGTTCGATTATAGGTACCTTCGGTGGTACAATTGAATGCGTACGTAACGCGCGATTTATGCTATCGATTCGCAGAAACCGGGTTAAATTAAAATTAAAATTAAGTGGGACGTGTAGATTTTGCTCTGAAACGCGATCGAAACCTACCTCAACGTTTTTTAGATTGCTTGGAGTTGATCTAGTTTCTTATTTATTTACGGCGTTATTAGAATGGAATTCGTTGGCGTAACGGCTTGTTGAAATAATTTTGCGCCGTTAATGAGCCTACCGGAATTGTATTGGAAGTCATTTGTTAATATCTCTTATGATACTGGAACATCACAATTCATACCTTGTTTCTTCAAACTTTGCTCTGGAATCTCATGTACATAGTTCGAGTTACAGAAGATAAAGTTGAGCACCAAATTTTCAAAAATTTAATTTAATCTTTTCTCTTATCGTTTTAATGAGCCGTCGGCTGATTAAAACAACTTCATATGCATGCCTTTTACAATAAAGATAATAATAATAATAGTGGATTTTATAATATAATTTATTATATTATAAAGAGATTTTAAAGAGAGATTTTACAGAGAGATGTATTTCCTATTTCCATTGTAATTTTTTATCAAACAACACTAATCTGTCGAAAAAATGATTCGACATTAATTTCTTTTCGTTTGATTTCCTGAAATCAAAAATGGACTTTTAAACTTTGAAGCTCTATAAGTTGAGCAATATTTCTGCGGTAACAAAGAGGTTGATAACCAATAATTTAAACCAACGGTTTACTAAATAAATAAAAGAAATCAATTCGCTCTCGTTCATAGACAATTTTTAAAATAACTGAAATTGTGTAAAAAAAAATGCAATTCTATAAATTGCGAAACTCCGTCGGCGATAATTACACAAATCCCACCTTTCTAATTTATCTCATTCGGTCGAACGATATCAAGTTGCATCTGATGGAATTTCCTAACGTCGTTTTTGTTTAGATATTATCCTTTTGTCGCCGCAATAAGGAGGAGTGAAAGGAAGCCTGCGAGGTGTTATGTGCAAACATGATAAGTTTACGCTTCGAATATTGTCCCTGTCCGCATCCGTACAAAAAAAAATAGTACAGATTTGCGTGAATATTTTTACCCCGGTATTATGGGAAGTGTACTTTTCGATACGCACGAGAAGATTTGCAACGCGAAATGCGACACCGACACGACAATCCGTCGGCTTAGAAAGTTAGTGTTTAACGACGATTCGATTACTTCAATGGTCGTCCGATTAAGCACCGAAGCAAACTGAAAATTCGTAGATGACATTTCTTCCTTCATGTAAATTTTTCAATCGGCAACGCAACATCAGAAATAAGTCTTGAAACTTTATCAGAGGTGATTTTAAAGATTGAACTGTGTGAACAAAAAGTGCAGTAATTTTATCTTAAAAAAAATATATAAATGTTGCTCAATTATTCACTAGATTAAATGTCTATCCACAAAGAGTCAATTAACAATGAAGACATAAAAGTAGAAAGAAACTCAAGTTGAAAAGGCGAAAAATCCTGGCTTACACAGTAGAATCGTTTAGTAAACATGTATGGTCGAACTTAATTC
Organism: Lethrus apterus; assembly: GCA_018397195.1. NCBI lineage: Eukaryota > Metazoa > Arthropoda > Insecta > Coleoptera > Geotrupidae > Lethrus > Lethrus apterus. The sequence goes on from JAFFZR010000311.1 coordinate 13,406, forward strand.
AAGAATATTTTTAATGCCTTTTATTAAAGCTTGTATCTTTGAAGGTTATGTGATACAGTCTTTAAGAAAAATTCGAAAATTTTCAATTTCAATAAAGATTAATTATCGTTATTATAAAGATGTAATGAAATTATTACCAGGATGAATAATATATCACCATTTTTGTTTTATTTCAGGTCAAGCGATTAAAGTTATTAAAAAATTAATCATTCAATTTATTTTTTAATGCGACGTTACAGACTCAATATAAATAAAAATAATTATTGTTTACGTTTGCACACAACGCACATTTTTAACTTAAAGTTTTAACTACAAATAAAATTTGGATTCGCCGCTTCAGTTCTGAATTACAACAAGGACTTTGGACCTAATTTAAATGATTTACGATTTACGTCAAATTTCAAAAATTGTTATTATAAAAACACAGTGAAATTACGTATCAAATAAATTGTACATTTTAAATCAAGTTTCTGTTTTTAAAAATTAAAAACCGATGTTAACATGTGTTCAGCTTGCGATGATCTGACAAAACTTTACTTCGCGCTTGTTTTACCATCAAGTTTAAAAAAAATATATTTAAAGGGTACTTACTAATAGTGCCTAAGGTAGTGTGTGCCACCTGTGTCTTAAGTGCCAACGTCAACAAAACAGTATACAACCAACCGCTACTCTTTAATTCCATATCTGAAACAAAAATACAAATTAATTAAAATCAAGGAATAAATAGGAAAATAAAATTAATTAATTAATTGCATTAAACGAGTTGCACAAAATGCGTATTTAATAAGTGTACTTACAAGTCACACATGATAATTATTTGACCTCCTGCTAATTGCGAAAAAAAAAAGAAGAAACAAACACAATTGACAATGGGATAAAATTACACACTCGACGTGCATATGCTTAATTGTGATAATTATCGCCGTTAATAAGTACGTGAATGCATAATTTATTTCTGCCAGCAAACATAAATAAAACATTTAAAGATCAACATGTACAAACAGTAAATATTGGAAACTTAACGAGAGAAGGAGATTAAAACGAACTCTGTCGAGGGAATGGTCAACATGAACACAAATATTATAAACAAACAATACGGTGGGTGATTTAAAATGAAAACAAAAGAGGTAAAATATACGCGAAAATTATAAAAAATCCGAAATAAAAATGTTGTGATTAGTCATTTATAAAAACATTGAATTATAAATCGTCCCATTTTTCTTTGTATTATTATTATTATTATTATCACTTATCACATTGCAGACTTTGGTCGATGATATTTTAAGAAAATCACAAAAAATCGATAGTGAAACAACAAAGTCGAATAAGCGTCACAAACGTCACGATGTACGACGATGTTCTAGGAACGTTTGTTCAAAAAGAGCTTTCCAAGAATATAATGTTTATGCACAACACCTATTAGTGGATTTTTTCAGGAATTTTAAAATCGTTTCCAACATCTGATTTTTATCCGCATAAAAACAAAATTCTTCTTAAAATCGACCTAATTTGTATCATCTTTAACTCCGCGACTGTTTAACTTGAGTCGTATGATTTATTAACAAATCGACGGATTGTAAATCATTCATTATTCGGACTCGCGACTTGCGTAACTTTAACACACAAAGTATGTTAGGTTAGATACGCAGATGACAGTTTTCATCTCTTTCCAGAGCGAATATGATTTATGCAGACCTTCGGCTATCCCAGTTTTGACATATATAGGCTTTTAACGATATCGATCTCGTCGTATGAACGCCGCACGTCATAAATTTATATTCTCGCAAATCATAAATTCATGTGTTTATTTTTGTATTTTTTTTTTTTTTTTTTGAAGTGGTAATGACGTTTCCTATTACGGATCGATCGGCCCACGTAAGCATCTTTTTTAAATGCCTAACTCCTTACGTACTTTTGATTTGAATTTTTTGCCTTTTTTTGTATGCATTTGTTTCTTTATTCTCGCTATAGTGTTTTATTATTTTAAGTTTTTTTACAAAAAAAAAATCATAATTTCTGAACCAGAAGACCGAGACTTGCAGGATTTCGAATTCTTTTTTTTTTTGATTGAATTTAGTAGAAAAGTCCTCAAGATAATTCTTAAAAAAAATAGAAACATTTTGTTCAAATGTTTAGACAAAATTAAAAAAAAAAATAATGCAAATACAATAGGTATATAAATAAATTATATGCTACCTCAATTAACTTCTTCAAGCATACTGAAAATTTATTAAGAATTGGCTGAATTCGGAAAATAACAGAAAATGGAATCTGAACATGTACATGAATATTTAATAGTCACTTAAAGACCTAAGAAACACATCTTTAAGTAATTAAACAAAGAACGTACATACAGTGAGGACAAAAAATAAGGAATATTTAAAATAAAAACGAACTCAACCAGTTTTTTAAAAAAACGCTGAAACAGGTCGATTTTTGATTTCAAAAATACACATTAATATGTGCGATTCATCTTCCGACTTTCATTTGTTTTGGAGTTATGACGTCATCACAAAAAATTTAAATGACAACATATATTATTTTAGTGGAATCCGATAGTGATTTTTCTACCTTTTACGACCGTGCAAAAAAATCATAAGGTTGTATAAAAAAAATTCTGAGAAAAATCGAGCTGAACATTATTATTACTATTATTATCATGGTATCTTGATTATTCAATACGCTACAAAGGTTTTATGATAAAAACGGAAGGCACTTCAACAAGAAAGTTACGTACCGTTCACGTTAAATTTTCAGATGGATTTTTCACAGAAAATCACTATCGGATTCCACAAAAAAAAATCTATGTTGTCATTTATTTTTTTTTGTGATGACGTCATAACTACAAAACAAATGAAAGTCGGAAGATGAATCGCACATATTAATGTGTATTTTTGAAATCAAAAATCGACCTGTTTCAGCGGTTTTTAAAAAACCGGTTGAGTTCGTTTTTATTTTAAATATTCCTTACTTTTTGTCCTTACTGTATAATAATAGTAATAGCTTGGATTGCAAATATAGGAGTTGTCAACTTTTATCAAAAACTTGAGGAATATCTTTACACAATGAAGTTTATGATTCTTACAAAATAAAACATTTAATTTATAGAAAAATAATTATGTCAGCTTTAGCAACTATTTGGAAACAGTCGCAACAATCTAACATGAACTCGACTTAATGCGTTTAAAAAATACCCTACTGAGGTACTGTCAACGAGTTCTACACATTTTGCTTAGGACGTAAGCAATATGTGTCGAACCTAAGCTATAGGTTCCAGTTTGTTGAGTAATTTCAGAAAATGTTCAGACAGTTTACTAGGAAATCATGTGCCATATATTTGGTCTGTTTTTCTTAGCTGAGAGGAGCTGAAAACTCATGCAAATTAAAATCTTCAAAAATTGTTTACGGATACGTTGCAAAAATATTGGAATACAACATCCTACCTAAATTTACTAAATTTTATTATTTAAAGACAACAATACAGGTTTTAGAAATTTGTCCTCATAAATAAAAATTGTTGATAAATAAATCCAAATTGTTGACAAAAAACTGAATATAATATAAAAGTTTTAATAAACTTTTTAATCTAAACATATTCAAAATCTACCTATATTTTTCCAAAAAAATACATCTGTAGATAGATATTTCCTAGATACAAATTTTACTTAATTTTTAAATAAAACATAAAATTGATTAAAATTGTTTTCAAATTAAGACAAGATGGAGACACCACTTAAAATTTAATTGATGTATTTCAAACATCCCGTATAATGTATAAAAATAAATTTTTATAAAATGTTATAAAAAGTTCTATTTGATAAAAAGGACGGGGAAAATACACAACAGGACTTTATCCCATTCAAATATTTATTGCGGGATTTCATCGATATAGTTGACCGTTTCCTACATGTTTGTACAATAACCACTTTACAACACAGTTCACATAAAAATTATTGACCGAATGTCGCAATTCACGTTGAATGCCATATAGAATTTCTTTACCTAACTTTCGCCTTCCAATAATCGAGCGTATCCTTTGTGAATCCAATACCCTTTCATAAAAATTGACCTATAGTTGACGAAATTTTTCATATCCTTGTTTTTCATGTCTCATAAACTATGTATATGCAACCAAACGTACGAAATGTAAACTTTGGCTACATACATGCAGTTTATTTAATCATACGCAACGTTACATTAAACACGAAACAGCAAGCAAAACAAAATCGTCTCTTTAATATTATTTTCCACATGTCATGTGTCGCTTTTCCCTAAAAGCACGTACTCGATTGTCAATTAAAAAACATAAATCGATGTGATCGTTAGTCAGCACTATGGGCGAAAACAGCGGGTCCGCTATGAAAAACTAAAACCGAATGAAACTGCTGAAGTAACTTCGATGGGATCGCCGGAAATCAATTAAAAAAGCATGTAAACGGGCGTCGAAACAAAAGGACAAACAAAACAAAAGGTTGAGCACCCTCGAATGGCGTCGCGCGGCGTCGACTTGCAACGAGTCGGTAAAGATCGAAAAAGATCGTTTCGCGGCCTAATTTGTGTTTGTTCGAAGGATCGACAAGTTATGAGGACGATAATGCATCCATTGAATGGAGAGCGTTTTATGTTGACACGTTTCGTTTACGTATGGGAAATATATTAATAATGTGACAACGATCACTTAGATGTGAAGATGATCGAAGATGAAAACATATTATGTATTAGTTGATTTTACAATTTTTGTCAATGAATGATCAAAAAGTATATTATAATTTTTGATCATTCGTTCAGATCTTGATTTTCTAGACACTTTTGGTCTAAATGTTGATTATGTTTTGAAAAATCACAAAAAAATGCTTTTAAGAAGCAAAATCATTCAGAAAAACATAATTAAAAATCATCAAATGAAACTATAAGCTACCTGCAGAGATTAAATTTTTTTCTGTTACATTCTGTTACTTTGCGTATTAACAATAAAACAATTTATATTTTATTTTTTGACTGAGTAGTGAAAATAACAAATGTTTATATTTTGCAAAAAAAATTTTAATTTATTTTCAAGAAAATGAAATTGTACATGAAAATATTTTTTATACGTAAGGTCCGCACTGCATATAATCTTTTTTTTTAATTTTTCCTTTCTGTTCGTCGAATCCGTGACCAAACGTAACGCAAAACTTTCCAATTGAAATAAAATTGCACTTTTGCACAGCGCGAGTCTTGGCAAATTAACAAATCGAAGCTTAGTCGAGAGTACTCGCACGTGCGCAACAGAGGGCGCTCGCTGCGCAGGACCGAATCCAGGCGGCCGCGACGTCAGTCGATCTGCAGGAAGCGACGCGTGACGTCAGCGTGTTCAAAACGCAACCAAAATAACGTCCAAACAACAACAATTAAAACGGACCGTTCGGAAAATCTTCGAACTTTACACGCGCCGTTCCCACGAAAACGTAATACGATGTGTGACACGTGTTCGGAAGCGATTTTTTGTGCGTTATTTTTTCAACTCTTTAACGAGCGTTAAATTCTCAACACGATCAATTTTCACTATGAGAAAAATTATACGCTCGAAATCGAGTTTCGCAAAATTTACTCGAAGGGAGGATGTATTCGTTAAGTTTTAAGTCGCTCGAGCGAATTATAAAAATGTCGCGCGAGTTAAAACAACTGACGTGAACTTTGCGCCTTCAAAATAAACATGGAAAAACTTCCAAATCTTCTGAAAACTAGTGTCTTTCTTTTGGTAATATGTGGCGGTAGAATAAGGGGGGACGCGACGCCCGACCAACGGGCACCCCTGACGTCGCGCACCGTTCGAACCAAATATGGTGACGTGAGTGGTGTGATAGTGACTTTGGATTCTAAGCATTTGGAACCAGTCGAAGTGTTTCGAGGAATACCTTATGCAAGTCCGCCCTTGGGAAGTCTGAGGTTTATGCCACCGGTCACCGGAGCTTTGTGGTCCGGAGTGAAAATAGCGGATAAATTCAGTCCGGTTTGTCCGCAACGTTTGCCGGATATTTTTAACGAAACGGCAGCCCTCAAGCGAATGCCCAAGGGTCGACTTGAATATTTAAAAAGACTATTACCGTATCTACAGAATCAGAACGAGGACTGTCTTTATCTGAACATTTATGCTCCTACACAAGGTATGATTTAAAAACTTCTAAACTGTGATTACTAAATTAATTATAAACGCCATAAATAATTTATAGGTTTTTCATCTAAATTATGGCTTTTTCGTATACATCAGAGTCTAATACATGTTGTGTACTTGATAATAAAGATGGCAATACCGCAATAAATTCGAAAATTTTCATCGCATTAAAACTTTTTTTATCTCTACGCATTTTTATTTTTCATCAAGCTTGCTGTGGGAATTTTTTTCCCGAACATTATAAATTAACGGAGCTTATTTGGAAAAAGTTTATTTGACGGCAAAAATGAACTTCAGTAAAATTCAGTAAGAAGCATTTTCTGGATTAACTAACCTAAACCAGCAGACAACGATTACGGGCTGATCACCAGACGGTGCCATTTAAGGAAGGCATAGGTTGGATTACATGGTTGGGTTTTCATTTAAGATTTATTATATTTGGTTGAAACGGATTAAGTAAAGATGAGTTTGATTAACTTGAACATTAATACAGTCGTGGATTAAATGGTGCAAGTTAAAGTTCAATAAATTTCAACATCAAACAATAAGATGGATTTGATTGTTTCGTTTTGGTTGAATTCAGCTGAATTTGGTTGCATTAAGTTGGATGAAAATGTTTCGATACATTACAAGTTAAACCCTGACTTCCTTCTTCTTCTCCTCTTCACCTCTTTGCCGTTTCCATCGTCGCGTCGCCGTCGGTGTGACTTCTTAAATACGATAATAAAATTGCCTATAGCCAATTTACAAATTTTCATATTGCTTCAAGCGCTAGTAAAGGGAAAGATTTATTTTAATGTCTTAATAATAAGATAATTTGGGATTTGATGAAATTCCAGATATAGTTTTTTGAGATGATCTGAGCTAAATTAAAATAAAGATTTTTCATAGTGTTGGGGTCATTTTCTGATCTATACTCTTGGCAACCATGGCAAACATTATGTTGAAAAATATTTTTATTTTATCTAAATTATTGATGTGCTACCATCGTAACTACCAAACACTAAAACATTCGATTATACGTCCTTAATCTAATGAATTCGTAAATATGACCGACAATCAAAAAGTGGAAAACCCACAAATGGATAGACAGCTAAAAAAATAGATAAATAGATAAAAAGAATTAAAGTAAAATTCATTAAATTATTTTGAATATATGTGTAATGTTACAACATTGGGTTTTCGACAAACGCAAATCGAAACAGGTACGTGACCTGTCCACAAAGTGCGCTGTGAACTATGATCCGACACTCACTTGTCATTCTGCGTCATGGTCGTCTTCTTAACGCGACTGACAGCCGAAACTAGATCACCCTTACACGATGAATTATCTTCCACTGCTTGTATTATTGATTTCCAGTACAAGTCATCTATTTCACTTTCTTTTCCCTTTTTTCCGCACTCGTAAATAACGGATAACTTGATCCCTTCTAAGAGATTACACTTTCGGATCCAGATTGGACGAGGAGCAGTAAGGTGTGAACGACTGGCTGCATTTGATTAAATATTTTATTTAGCATTCGAAGTTTAAAACGATCAATCATTCTGTCCGAGACTCGCTTCTTTTGTTTTTGCGCGATATTTTACTATTATCGCCCGTTCAGAATCTAGTTAAAACGTTAATGATGTCTTAATTAAGGCCCGGTATTTTATGTCGGCCATATAAAGCACACGCCCTTATCTGAATTAAACTGGAGAGTCAATAAGCTCTCGGCCATTGTTTAAATTTGCTAAATTTGTGTAGCGTTTATTAGTCATTGTTAAGCGGGGTCAGTTCGTAAATCCTTGGAGCATTTGCTAGGTTATTCAATTGGGCGTTAATCCTCTTAATGGATAACTTGTTATAAAGACGAAGGTTCACTGCACCAATTGTAATTACTTGTGTTCATGTCGCATTAATTAATTAAAACATAAATAAATGAAGGAAATATAATGCATTGATGTAATTCACAAAATACGAAATGCAAAGTCAAAATATCGTTTGTTAACGCCAAACATTTTTGTTGCAATTTATCGGTCATTATTTGAACACAAACACAAGAAATTGTTTGTTTTGTTACGTCCACTCGATCGAATTGTAAATTTTGATGAAAATCCGCTAAAACGTTGCGTCGAGTTGCATTACGTTCCGCACAAAGGGACGCAAGCGTTGGACATTAAGCGATATTAACGTCGAGCTTTTGAATCGACGATAAAACGTTTGAAAGTTTCCATAAGTTCGATATGTGTGTACTGGATCGTTTTCGATAATCAATTCTGCGAGAGAGTGTTATTGCGCGTGAAATGTTAACAAACGGGCAAAAAGCTCGTAAAGAGTTGTTTTCAAAAACGTCAGTCAAAAGTCCTCTCATACGTTATAAATGGTGCACTTAAAAAAAAATGTTCAAACTTGCGTGCAGAGCGTTCATATTCAATTCTGAATAATATATGTGAACACGCCATATTGTAGTAAAATGAAACAATATTATTGTTGCATATTAATGGTGCTATGGCTTCATTTAACTAAGGTTGTCGTATCAGTTTATGTTTCGGACTGACGAGGATATAAAGTCCAAAACCATTTTGCATTATTTGTTTCGTCGAGATTGATATTTCCTTTTATTGTTAACGTTAAGGTTATTGGATTAAATTATGTTATGCATTTGTTTCCAATTAAATTCAATGCAATCAAACTTAATAGAACAGAATCTTCTATTCTTTTTTAATCAAATTCCAAACTTCATTTAGGTATTAATATTTTTGCTTGAAATTACATAACAACAAAAATATTTCCACACATTTATTTATTAAAAATCTTATAAACCATAATGCAAAATTGGGAATTGCCGAGCGTGACATGCCGACACACTATACTACAAGCACGGTAGGTATACCGAACATAACGTTGATGTTTACAGTCTTTTTCTTTAGAGAGTCTTGTAAAACACTTTTTACCTACATTTTTAAATTTGATGTTTCCAATTTTTTGATATAACTGAACGAACTGAAAAATTGGATTTTCGTGACAACTTCTTACAAAAATTATTTATCTTAATACGTTCAAGTTCCCTAAATATTTTATTCAAATTATGAAGTAATATTTTGCTTGAAATGAAGTGCATAATAATAATAATATTTTTTATTTGATTGTAGAATATACAGGATGGGCCACTTAAGCGTATTTCCTCGATAACTCCATTGCTGTTAGTGATACGAAAAAATGTTCAATACAAAAGTTATTTGGATTTATAAGTTGCACATTTTAAATATTTTTAAGGTTGGCAGACTTCCGGTTATATACGAAATGCATACGAACTTCGTTATTTTAAATGGAACCTGTATATTATTGCATTTTTTAATTTCCCGTCAAATTTAAAGGTCACTTCATTAACCATATATTGTATGTAAGTTGTATCGTTTCGGTGTTATTTGACTTTTTTTTGAAAAATGACATTTGCGGTGCTTTCAAAAATTGTTGATATCTGCGCAGAGGAACAAAATAGACAGTTGCGGTTTTTACCATTGAATTAAGCATGAAGAACTCTGCTTTTGGCTACAAATTAAAATTTTTAAGGTTCACACAAGTCGTGATATGATTTTTCAAATTTAGAGATCTTCAAACATAGATAACTTGATTTTTTTAAATGGAATGGTGTACTAATGTTTACATCATCAGACGCAAAATTGGATCCTCTTTCGATTTTATTAAGATATATTTTGGTCTATTTCTGATAGTTTTTGAAATATTCGCGATTTTCCTATTTTTTTAATAAAAAAGATAAGAAAAATTTGTTATAAAAGAAATTTTTAATTGGTAAACCTACAAATTCACAA
>JAFFZR010000312.1:0-11098 GCA_018397195.1 Lethrus apterus
GTTAATCATCAATGGATGTTCAATAAATTAAAATTAAATTAAAATTCGTGTTTAATTTATTTTGCAACTAACCTAACCACATGGTGGTTGTCCAGTCTCAATATGGGTAATACCGAAACAGTTGAAATTAGATATTTTATATTATTCCACGGAAAATAGTAAGTATCTGTTTTTAATTTTTCGCTGTTAAATGGGTAATCGCTTTTAAAAAGGAAAGTTTTCCAATTTTTCAAGATAGTCAAAAATTTAGAAAAAAATCTAATGCATTAAGGGCGCCGCGGAAAAAATCCGATTATTTAGAGAGCCGCAAACCGAAAAAGATTGGGAACCTCTGTTCTATACTAAGATGTACTATTTCCAATAAATCTCTATGAGTTTTAATTTCATATGTGATTAAAAAATACAGATCTACATCTCGAAAACTTTTAATTTCTGTTACTTGTTTGCGTATTCTATTTGCATACATTGGACACTGCATTCAAAGCATAATGTAAGGTGCTCTCAGTTTTTAGTGTAAATGATCCCTTCGATTTTGCCAACACAAGCATCAACAATAAAAAGAGCATATGAAACAGCGAACAGGAATAGTGAGGCGCAGACAAGACCAATGGTATAGAATAAGTGATAGGACCGTTTTCTGATCCTTTTTCAAGGGAAAGTGCCAGGACATTTGAGGACATTGCTGCATGAAGAAGGTAGCTCCACTTTTGGTCGAATTTGAGATTATCTATGTATTATTATTTAAGAAAAAAACTCTATAGATTGGTGCAAAAACTATGCAGCTTCTAATATTAATTAGTTCAACGGCGGGCAACCCCCGGCTGCGGGCCAGCTACGGCCCGCGAAGTTCCTATCCGGCCCGCGAGATCTTTAGAAGAAATTATAAATAAATATTTTTCGTTGTAACCCTTCTAGTTTGAATTGAATATAAACGCACATAGCAACATGTATGTTCATAATTTAGTACTAACTTTAAAACTTTTTTTTATTTATTTTATATTTGTAGACTAAAAAATTATAGGTCACAAGAAGGTGTCAATTAACTACTACGGCCCGCGGAAAAAACGTAAAATATATTCTGGCCCATGTTATAAAAAAGGTTGCCCACCCCTGATGTTAAAGTTTGAAAACACTGATTAATTGGATACTGGACGATAACTACCGATGTATTACTTTTTTGATAACGGAAACTAATTTTGCTACGGTTGTCAACTCTCCGGATTCCCGGATTTGCCCGGAGTTTCCCGTGATTTTGCCCGGAGTTTTCCGGATTTTGCCAGTAGTTTTCCGGATTATTCGGGATTGCCTGGAGCAACGGCGGGCAACACCCGCGAGATCTTTAGAAGAAATTATAAATAAATATTTTTTATTTTTAGTTTGAATTGATTATAAACGCACATAGCAACATGTATGTTCATAATTTAGTACTAATTTTAACACTTTTTTATTTATTTTATATTTGCAGACTAAAAAATTATAGGTCACAAGAAGGTGTCAATTAACTACTATGGCCCGCGGAAAAAACGTAAAATTTATTCTGGCCCATGTTATAAAAAAGGTTGCCCACCCCTGAATTAGTCTTCAGTTTAACGTTTATAATGGACTTACTCCTATTTTCGTTTGATGCAAGAAAGATGCAGAAGTTGTCACCTTCTTGCACCAAATCAAATGTCTCGTTTTTTCCTTGCTTCCCTCTCACCACTTATCCCAAGTTCATAGATGATTTTGTTTGAATTGCCTTTGTCCATGTTGTATTTGTATATTTATGTAAATCTTACCTTTATGGACAATAATGTCTGATGTCACTTTTATAAAACTTTAAAATTAAACATATTAAAACTTTTACTTTAAAATAACTTTCACTAAGTTAATTGTCATTTAAAATAACTATCACTAAGTTTTGTCATGTGAGTGTCTTAATTGTTCAATTATTTCCACAACGCGTTTCGACTTTTGTCATTATCGAGTGTTAGTGTGTATAGTGTGTCTGCGTGGATTAGTGTTTCTAAAGCTTGCCTTAGATTTGTATGAAGTTGGCGAAGTTCATTTCCTTAAAGAATCATCAACAAAAAAAAAGAAGAAATAAAACTTCGATAAAATCAAAGTACATACTTCGTTTTCTTGTTGTCGTCGTTAAAAATGTCTTTAAAACTTTACAGTTGAGATATTTCTTCTTCGTCAAAAAATTAGTACTCCAAAAACGGCACGAAAATTAATTTTAACTTCACGTAACTTTTCTAAATTATAACACAAACTGTACGCAAAGCCAAGATGTTTCTTCTTTACATAAATTAAGTTCTCATAAAATATAACTTTCAATAAGTTTACCTCATTTCTTGTTTTGGTTTAAAAATATATAAGAAATATATAAGAAAAAGGAGACAAGGGGCACTAAATAGAAAATGGAGATTCGATGGACGAGAGAAAACTTCCACAATAAGAACAGTGTTGGAAAAAAAGATAATAAGGATTCAAACAACAAGATTTATTTTAGCAACATATAACGAAGGGCTTGAGAAAACATAAACTTGATGAAGGATGCAAAAATAAAAATGCAACCGCTTTAAAAAAAAATTCAATCTTACTTTTGGATTTTTCAATCGTTCTTCAGCAACGTGTCCAACGAGTCCTTCCATGCATTTCATCACAGCCGACTCGCTTGCATCTCCTATAATCTTTCTATTTGCGGGCGACAACTTCATATCCTCGGGATCGTAATGAGCGTTACTGCACAAAATACACACTCTGCACAATTTCTTAAAAGATTCGTTTAAAGCAGGCACGTAGCGGTCAACGAGGACATTTTCAATTTTTAAATCGTAATACATGTGAGAAACGGTCATTCGATTTTGCGTGAGCGTTCCCGTTTTATCCGAGCAGATTACGTTGGTCGAGCCCAACGTTTCCATCGCTTCCAAGTTCTTCACCAGACATTTCTTTTTGGCCATTCTTTTGGCCGTTAACGTCAACGATGCCGTCATCGTGACGATCATGCCTTCGGGAACGTTCGCCACGACGATCGCGATGAAAAACACGAATCCTTCGAAAACGTTGTAACCCAAACACAAAGCCAGCACGAAGAATATGACGCCGAAACAAACCGCCAAAGTCGTGATGTAACGAATGAAATATCGCAATTCTTTTTGAATGGTCGTTTCTTTCGTCCCTAAGTTGGACATGATTTTTGCTATTTGACCCATTAGGGTGCGACTTCCGGTCGCGATTACTATTCCCCTGCCGGCTCCTTCCACAACGTTTGTACCGAAAAAGGCCAAATTCACCGTTTCTAGGGGATTTTTATCCGAACAAGTTGGTGTTCTCAATTGTGGTTCGCATTCACCGGTTAGGGAACTGTTATCTACTTTCATCAATTTCGTGTCTACTAATCTGATGTCTGCAGGTATGCAATCACCAGTCACCACCTCTATCAAATCGCCGACTACCAAACTTTCGCTGTTTATTTCAAACAATTCTCCTTCTCGGATGACCCTAGCGATTCGCGGCATCATTTTATTGAATCCTTCCACGATCGACAGATTCGTCGATTCTTGGTAATATCCGAATAATCCGGTGATGACCACGACGAGTACCAAGACGCCACCTATTTAAAGATTGTTAACTTGTTCTTTTTCGAGGAAATACTCACCTAAATAAAGTTGTTCCATTTCCGAAGCTCCACTGTTATAATAAGCCACCACGTAACCGAATAACGATAAGAGTGCGCCTATCCACAAAAGTGCGGAAAATCCACCGAACACGTTTGAGGAAAATACCGCCCAGCGGTTTTTCTTTTTCGGGGGTTCGAGACGGTTTGGACCGCACATCTTCAACAACAAGTCGGCTGTTTCGCGGAACAGGCCAGTTTCATAATCGGTACTATACCTACAATAAAAAATTCAAAAATGTTGAGTAAAGAACGACGTGTTACTTAATTAACTTTGTAGGAATTATAGCAAGATTCAGGTGTGGTTGGGACGAGAAGAGGAAAAAATAAGGGATGGGGGAGGATTATCGACGTATGACGTATTAGGCTGGGAGGTAGCATGGAGGAAGAAAGGCAAGAGGTCAAAATGGAACATGAAGAGGGAGGTGTAAAGGTACTATGGAAATGGAGAATAAGTTGAGGAGCGAAATTAAATCATGTCTCTTTTTGGTTGTGAAAAGTTACGTCGAATAAAGGTTTTTTTTACATAATTAGCTTAAGCTAGTTTTGAATAAATTTGAAAATTTTAAAATAAAAATAAAGCATGCCAATTTTGATTAGGATATTGGAAACGATATTGCAAAACGTTCCAATGATTTATTTATTGGAGAATTTTTTGGGAATTATTTTCTGCTTTTAAATTCCAGAATTACTGGTAAAACACTTTGGGACAGGGAAAGAAGTGAAAGTATAAGAAATACATGTGGATTAGAAGACATTAATGACTGGGTATCAAACAGAAAGAAAGAGTGGAATGAACACATAAATACGATGGACGATAGGAGAATAGTAAAAATTGCTCGTGATAAATTACCACGGGGTCGCAGGTGCGTAGGGCGTCCTCGAAAGAGATGGAACGACAACCTGAATGCAGAGCAATAGGCAAGTGACGAAGAATAAACAGGCGATTCGCCTAAAGTCAAGAAGGAAGAAGAAGAAGAAGAAGAAATTCCAAGTTGGTTTCCGTCTTGTATGAGTTTCTGTTTGGATCAATTTAGTTTTAAATCCAACGTGTTGAAGACGTCCTTTGCCAATCAATGAAATATGTTGGAATTAAATTTGTCTTTTCAAAACATCTTAAAACGACTTGAAAATATCGTTTAAAGTGGAGAAAACTCTTTATTATTGAAATCGTATGTTGTGAATTTTAAACCCCTTTTACAAAAGCACAACGATCAATGCAAGATGCATCTTACCAAAATTGCAACTGGAAGCAAAGTCAAATTTCTAACCTAATTTCTAAAATTTATTTTCTTATAAATCTTTAAAAAAAAATCTACAACTGTAAAATACGCTTTTGACTTTGTTTCCTAGTAATATCATTTATGTCATAAAATATGACATAACTGCACATTTTTGAAAAATATTCTCTGGAATTGTTTCCATTGTATATGAAATTAATTGGGTTGGGTTGGGTGTATTTAAATGTCAAGATTTTGGAGAAAATTCGATCAAAATTGTTTTATTTGACGCAATTCAAATTTAGATCCCGTTACTTGTACATACTTTTGTTTGAACTCTTCGTCTGATAACAAGTGATCGTTTATGGCAAATTCCCTTCTCGAACTGGTCTCTTCCATTTTCTTCATGGACTTTTTCGACAAACGATGTGAACGCATCTTGTTCCTTTTTTTATAATTACTTAAGCACTTGACAGGTTTTTTTTTTTGATAATTACTACTTATTAACACAATGTTTTACTTAAGCAACTAGATTTTTACAAATACTCGATTTTTAATTATGTAAACTATTTGAATGGATTAATTTGATCGTTTTTTAAACATTTTATTAATACTATATTATTTAATGCTATATCACTTAATACTATATTATTTAAGGATTTAAAAAAAATTATGGCAAAATTAAGTAATACAGGAGAAAAGATTTCTTGATCAAAGTTTAGTTTTCAATGCAGTTTCAAAAAGAGATAGAAAACTAAAGACACGGCTAATTTTCCTTCTTAATAGCCGTTTTTCTTCTTAAATTAAATTAAATTTATTTAAATATAAAAAAAGAAAACTATAGTTTTGTTATACAGGTGAGTTTTTTCGGATGTTTAGTATGGGGATCTCGGAAACTAGCGGAGACTAAATGGGGAAAGAATTCCAGTCCTACGAGCTCAATTTAATGAGGTTTTTGTTTCTTGGAAAAAATGCATGGCTAACTAGATATCTCGAAAAAATACTTTTTTTTTATTTTGTTCGATGCCTATAGTTCTGTTCTTATTGACTTTAGAAAACATGTGTAAAGGAAAATGTTGTAGGTAATTACGTGCTGAATAATACTGTCTAACCGAATTTTTTATTTAAGCCATAATTTCCGAGTTATTACACAAACTTGTGTTTTTTCTAATGGAAACCATAGTCGGCCATGACTTTATAAAAAAGGCCTTTTTTCAACGATTCTATTGATATACCACTCGACCTAGTTATTTTTATAAATAAATAAATAAATTATTATATTTTTTCTTTTAATTTTCGAACTGTTCAAGTAGTACGCTATGGAAACAATTGATAGATGCACATCGCGTTTGATAATAAAATTCAAATTAGTTACTAAATTTCTTTTAATTTCGAAATAATAAACATAATTATTTTTGTGTGAAATGTTGGTTCCGTTGGAGTTAGAATTTTAAATAAAAATAATTTCCGATAAACTAATAAACAGAGAATGACAAACGATAAATTAAGAAACAATAAAGAAAATTAGTATGCATATTAAGTAGTACCAAAACAAGGCAATTAAAGTAAGTAAAATATTTAAGACTAAAGATATTCACTTATATTAAATACTTTAATTTCCTTAATTGTTTCTTAATTTATCTTTTGTCATTCTCTGTTTATTAGTTTATCGGAAATTACTTTCATTTAAAATTGTAACTCCAACGGAACGAGCATTTCACACCAAAATAATTATGTTTATGATTTCGAAATTAAAAGAAATTTAGTAACTAATTTGAATTTTATTATCAAACGCGATGTGCGTCTATCAATTGTTTCCATAGCGTACTAGTTGAACAGTTCGAAAATTAAGAAAAAATGGCCATAATTTATTTATGTATAAAAATAACTAGGTCGAGTGGTATATCAATAGAATCGTTGAAAAAAGGCCTTTTTTATAAAGTCATGGCCAACTATGGTTTCCATTAGAAAAAAACACAAGTTTGTGTTATAACTTGGAAATTATAGCTTAAATAAAAAATTCAGTTAGACAGTATTATTAAGCACGCAATTACCTACAACATTTTCCTTTACACATTTTTTCTAAAGTCAATAATAGCAGAGCTATAGGCATCGAACAAAATAACAAAAAAAGTATTTTTTCGAGATATCTAGTTAGCATGCATTTTTTTCCAAGAAACAAAAACCTCATTAAATTGAGCTCGTAAGACTGGAATTCTTTCCCCATTTAATCGTCTCTCTATCTCCGCTAGTTTCCGAGATCCCCATATCCAAAAAAACTCACTCTGTATAAATATTTTTATTAAATTTATATTTATTAATAATTTAAAATTTTAATAACATTGTTTGTATAAAACTTTGTTTCCTGTTTAGAACGTCACAAATTTTCTGCTTGCAGGATCTTATTTTTAACAGTTTGCCATTTTATTTGTAACTCTTTTTGTTTTTCCCTCTCTCTCTCTTTCTCTCTAGTACTATTTATTATTTTTGAAATTATCAACTGTTCATATAAGAACATAAACAACAGATGTAGTAACTTTATATCAAAGAATTAAAAAAAATAGTCGACTTAATAAGTCAAGCCAACTATGGCTTCCAGACGTGCTATTTAATTACTCTACTATATAATTATCGAGCTTCTTAATACATTATACTATTACTACGTAATTACATTTTATAGAACAAACACCCACCTATTTTCTCACAAACTATTATCGTTATCGTTTAATTTAAAAATTGTTGATAAAATTCTTGGCTAAATTCATGATCAAAGTTAAAAAAAAAAAATTAATTGAAATATTTTAGAATGATAAAAATAAATTGTACAAAATGCCATAAGTAAACAACACATGCATAAATATTCGATGAGAATTCGATGTATAAAATTCTTCTCGTTAAACAATGTAAATAATTAACATTTTATTGTTTAAATTTCAATCCATTAAATTTTTATATTTTTTTAATGTGGTTTTTATAAAAGAAATTAAATATTATTTATATATCCATTTAGACGTTTAAAATCAACTTGGGTTAATTTCCACGTGCGCTGGAGACATATAGGTTCGCGCTGACAATTTTTTTATTACTTTTCATTTATTTATGTTACATCGGACTATTTGTGTGATTAGAATTATTAACGAAGCAAGGTAGTTAACAAAATGTAAATCATGTGCGTAGTTAGTGTTTTTATAAATTTACATAGTGGAGCGATGACTTCCTTTTCAAATCATTTCATTCTCTTTTATTTAAAGTGTTTAATTATAGTAATAATTCTAATTGGATGTTTAAAACTTGATATCGATTTCTTTAATTAGAGTTTAGACTGTTGTTTTGAGTAAATCTGCTTTAATTTCATTAAAAATAAACAAATTAGATAATGGAGATATTAATTACGAAGATAATCTTACACTTTACACTTTGTATAAAATTTCTTTGTGAAAGCCAACAATTAATAAAGTTAAATAAATTACAGTTAAATAAAAGGACTAATTTGTCACATCGCTGCCTATTTAATAACTTACTCGCCCGGAAGACTCCTGGTTCAGATATTCGATTTAATTAATGCTAAATTTCTTAAATTATCCAAATTATTCTAAAATATTTATTATGAACATCAAGGATAATTGTATAATTTAACCACGCTAACTTGTATTTTTCAAATGACTTTCAAATGACTAAAGTACCGGAAAAAATAACAAAATGAACAACAAGGAACCGAGGGCCGCTCAAAATTAGCGACAACTTCCAACAACTTCAAATCAGCAAAAATCATTTTTTTTTTAATGGAACCCCCTGTATATTACTGCATTTTTAAATGCGATTAGTAATTCTACATCGATTGTTATAAAGCATACAACCCATGTTTTCTAATAGTTTTTGAGTTATAAGCAGTTTTCTAAATAATTCCCCTAAGAATGCTGTTTATGCCTTGTTTAGTGATCATAGACAGCCTTTGACAGTTCTCTTTTGTTTGACATTAGCATAAAGACATAATGGCTGGTGTAGTAAATAATTACACAAATAAAGACATTTTAAATTGATCTTACATACATGGAGAATGTGGAAGAGTAGTGGATAGAACATGTCGTACTTTTAACGAAGGATATCCAAATTTGCCAGCAATGACGAAGAAAAAATTTAGAAAGTTGGAATCAAATTTTCTGCTTTTCGGAAAAGCTGCTAATTGCAGAAACGCAGAATATTTTATTCCGGTCTCCTAAATTTTTTCTTGGTCATTGCTGGCAAATATGGATATCTTTCCTTAAAAGTACGACATGTTCCATCCACTACTCTCCCACATTCTCCATGTATGTAAAATAAATATAAAATATCTTTATTTGTGTAATTATTTACTACACCTGCCATTATGTCTGTATAATAATGTCAAACAAAAGAGAAGTGTCAAAGTAGACAATCATAATACTTAATTATAATGCCATCCAAGGCTGTCTAAGATCGCTAAACAAGGCATAAACAGCATTCATTATTAGGGGAATTATTTAGAAAACTGCTTATAACTCAAAAACTATTAGAAAAAATGGGTTGTATGCCTTATAACAATCGATGTAGAATTACTAACCGCATTTAAAAATGCAGTAATATACAGGAGGTTCCATTTAAAAAAATTGATTTTTACTGATTTGAAGTTGTTGGAAGTTGTCGCTAATTTCGAGCGGCCCTGTATACTTCCTGGTAACTTTAACATCACCATTCCGTTGCCCATGGTATCAACTAACAAAATGCCAAAAATGAAGATTTCAAGTGTAGTACTTCCGGAATTACAAAATTTTCAATATACCACTGCAATTAGTAAAATTTATTTAAAACAACAAAAAACTCCAAAACGACTAGATTTTAGTATAGGGTATCCTTATAAGTTTTGGTGTAGAATTGTGAGTAGAATCTAAAAAACGATGAAAAAATATAACATTCCATTTAAAATAACAAAGTTGGTATGCACTTCCGGTACAACCGGAAGTGATACGAGAGCGCCAATAATTTAGTATAAGAGAACAGTTGGTGTAGCTTATAATTCCAAGTTATTAGAGTTGATATATTTCTGGAACACGGAAAAGTTCTAACGAACCACTTTCGTGAATGACCTGTATAGGAAAGTTAAATAAACAATGTACCACGATAATTTGTATTTTTCCCGACGATTTAATAATAATCTTAAATTTTCGAAACGCTAAAGTCCCGTTGAAAATTACACTACGACATTAATTTCGCTTTTTAACAGCATATGTGACTATTTCTTAACTGCGTACGGTGTGGGACTGCCCAAGGGTTTTCGCATTACCATAGGGTCACTTGAGGTCGTTTGTAGATCCGATGATTCAAACATCGCTGCGGCGACCATGTGCCACACATGACCCTCTCTTTCTTAGGGACCACAAATGCAACAGAAATCGTCGTCGAATACGGCAATTTTAATTTCTTAGTCATTCATTCTTAAAATCGACGATTAAATCGGTATGCGACAATTTCGTACAAACATCGCGAATAATTGATTTTATCGGACGACACGAAAGCAAATTGCTATAAATGCTTGTGTATTGTGAAGGCAATAAATTTAGTTTAAATTGTATGTGTTCTTACAAAGAACGATGTAATGTACGCGTTTAAATCCTTATACGTCATCAGGATCAATAAATTACTCAGATAATCTTTATTTATTATTTTAAGGAAGTAGGTGTTTTTGGACAGATTTATTATTTTTATTATTTTTTTTTATCAATTTCAACAAAAGTTACTTATTATTATTATTATTTACAGTTAAAATTATTTCATTTGTTAATACGATTATTTTTTTTGCCACCAGAAAAATGTTGAAAATGACAAGAAATATTTAAAAACTGTCGTTATTATCATAATTTCTAAAGTCTAGTTAGGTGATCGTCAAAAAGTCATTGGTGTGTACGTCTTTCAGTATTAAAATTCGATCATAAATAAAATAAATGGTCGAAAAGATTCTTTTTTTAAAAATCTTTGCCTTTAAGCTCCATATTCAAACGGAAGCCGAAAAATCGCCCATGGACACATGGACTCGAAAAAAATACTCTTGAAACTTGAAACGCAACGCCGCGGAACTTAACCTTTAAAAAGGCGTGTTAGCTGGTACGTTTGAAATTATAATAAAACGAAGAAATTTTAATTAAAAAGCATGAACAATTTACAAACAAAATATCAAAAAGATTGGAGAGTAACTGTAAAA
>JAFFZR010000312.1:11409-30302 GCA_018397195.1 Lethrus apterus
TTGCCGAAATACGTATTTAGAACTTTTCTAAATGTTATTGTGGTAAATTTTGGTTTTTTTTTGTAAAAAAAAACGTAAAATTACTCGAAAAAAAACCGTCTTCAAATATGACTTTGATAGTGAAAAAAACTGCTGTATGGTATTCCATTTAGTGGTTGAAATTGTGTTGGCTAAGTTAGGTTGGATCGTCTTATGCTAGTTTGAATTGCATTGGTTTAGGTTAGCTTAATTGACGAATGTAAGCCAACCCAACTTAAAAGCACGAATGTAATTTTTCTAATTCGGAAATTACGTTTCCAAATTCACTTCATTTAGGAAAAGGATTGAATTCAATATTTGGAGGATGTGTGGTCCGAAGGCCTCATTAACACTTAGGCCTCTCATTAGGAAAAGGAATCGTCGACTTTAACAGAAAATGTTCTATCATTTTGTGGACGAAAGTTGTTATCTATTACCGGGAGGGAGTTAATTAATTTTGTTTCTCGGTGAGAAAAAAACGTGATTTTCCTTTCTCTTTGTTTCTTTGTTGATACCAAAGTCATCTTAAAAAATGGATTTAAAATTTAATTTTTAAATGACATTTTTGATGAATTTCGCAGAAATAAAGTATTATTTTTTCCATTGTGTGTAGTAGAAGAAGAATCACTTTCTTCTCTTTGATCACAACGGCTGCTGTGTCGCAAGGGAAGAATATGAATTTTCTATCCAAAATTACAAATAAATCCTCAAAAATTAGGTTGCATTTAATTATGCTTTGTTGTAATGGATTAGAAATAACGGTGTAAAGTTAGCTGGATAGGATGGAGTTAGACTTTCTTAGAGGTTTCATTATTTTCTTCGTCTTCTATTTCGTAGTAAACAATATTCAGAAGATTTTTAAAGTTCTCCCATTTATCATTTTTCCTATACAGGGTGGACCATCGTATAGCATATTCAAAATAAAACCCTTTTATAGTTGTCAAAAAAATCTGAAAATTTATCATTATTTTTCTGTTTTGTTGCTTGACCTGCTTATAAAGCTTAACGTTGTCTCTTTCTATCTCATTCGTCATTTTCTCAATTTAGACTGGATACATATAATTTGCAAAATTTGTTGANNNAATAATAATAATAATAAGAGAAACAATGTCTTGTGTAAAAGTCTAGTTGGGTTGGGCTTAATTGGATAGAAAAAAATTTTTTTTTGAACATAGAAATAGCTGTAGGAAACCAATGAAAACATTTATTTTTTTAAATCAAAAATGTTAATAATAATACAATAATAACACTTGTAATTATGTTGTTACGTTGCCAAGAACGTTCACAGGTTCTTTGGCATTTGCGATCTAAATTGCACGATATGATTTCCTTTCAACTTTCAAACATCTTCGCCCATCGTATCTACGAATAATATGCAATTTGTGTAACATTACCGCAGCTGGAAACGATACGTAACGTGAATAGCATATTCATTAACGAGAGCGAACAGGTAGATATCGACAAAATGTGAATATACTGTTAGATGACTGCGTCCATGTAACCTGCGGCTTTCAACTTGTAACTTATAAGATCTCCGCCGAGTTACAGTTATGTACGTATTTGGAGGCATATTTCGTGCAAAATAGGAAACTTTTAATGGACATACCGTGCGACCGCTTCGTGAGAGTTTACGGCTCTTCATATAGGAAACGATTCTTGAACGTGTCGACTAAACGCTCGTTATTATGTTAACACAATATGTAATAATGGGGTAATAATGAATGAATGGATGTTTAAGATAATGGACGAGAATTCAATGAACAAAAACAATCTTTTCCCATTATCATTGTCTTTAATTTTCTTACGACTTTATTATTATTATTATTAAAAAAAATTCTTTATTGGTATTAATTTATGGAGTTTTATTCAGAAAATTAATTTCGTTTAATTTTGAATCTAATTTAATTTTTATTATCCCATTTTATTTTTCAAATTTCGATGTTTGTTCTCCTGTAAAGGAATCGTTGTTTAAAAGGGATAGGCGTCGGTTTTGTTGTTAATAATTCAAACACATTTCTGTACCGAGAGTTATTTTATTATCAGTATGTGTGTGTCTGCTACCGCCTACGCTACAACTACGACTACTGCATAATTACAATCACAATTAACTAAACTTTCCTCTTCACTCCGTCGACTTTGTTCTTAAGTACTCAGCATGGCACGCGTCGAGTGTAAAGTCCGTTTCAACGTCCTGTTTGCTTGGTGTATTTTTTCGTTCATTGTCTTGTCATTTGTACTTGTCAGCGTCTTATCGCAATTTACAGTGCAATGCCATCACACTCTGATTAATTTCATCTGACAAAAAATCCTTTTTTTTTAATGGAACACCCAGTATTTCTCACGACATGTAATGGAGAATTTAATACGCTTTCAATCTATATTATCATTCCCTATCTGTTACCAGAAAACGGAGTGTCTCAATCATCAAGGTTAGAAGCAATATCTCAAGCATTATTATTTGCTGCTGTTCTTGCCATTTTATACCCTTTTTGTAACACGATCTCTATATAAAGTAACCTTGCAATCTTTTCTTCTACGCTATTCAAAGTTTTATACATTTTTTCTTTTCGTCCTTCAGTTAGTCTCCAGCAATCCTTGTCCGTTCCATCTTTTGTCACGTATCCCATTCACAATTTTTTTTCTTTGTGGGCTTTGTAATTTCCGAATTCATGTTATTTCTGGCGACCTGAAGACTCAGACGTATGTTTTGCCAACTGAAGATAAATTCGTTCCATAATTGTCTGAGCAATAGATGTTGTCAGTGATATTTTCATACTTTTATCTAAAATAAAAAATGATCTCTAATAAAAAAAAAAACAATGATTCGACGCAGACAACTTTTCTTCGTTGTTCAAACATCGTATACAGTCTGTTCACGGGAACATTCTACAATAGCTAACTTTTTTATTTAAAGAGATACAAACTTAGTTAAATGGACAAAGTTTAAGTACCTTGCAATGCGTATTTCGCACAATAAATTATAAAACAAAAGAACGTCGCGTTTCTAAGTTACAAGCATAACGATTAATTTTTTAAATTGAACATCCTGTATATTTTTACATTTTTAAGTTGCTCTGGTTGCCTGCTATAATTAATTATAAAACAATTTTTCTCTAGGATCGTCAGTTAAGGAACAATAATTTCTTGCATTCTGGGTGTTCACGAATTATTCTACAACACCTAACTTTTTTATTTAAAGAGATACAAATTTGGTTAAATGGACAAAGTTTAAATACCTTGCAATGCGCATTTCGCGCAATAAATTTTAAAACAAAAGAGCATCGCGTTGCTAAGATACAAGCATAACGATTAATTTTTTAAATTGAACACCCTGTATATTTTTACATTTTTAAGTTGCTCTGGTTGCCTGCTATAATTAATTATAAAACAATTTTTCTCTAGGATCGTCAGTTAAAGAACAATACTTTCTTGCATTCTAGGTGTTCACGAATTATTCTATACAACAGCCAACTTTTTTATTTAAAGAGATACAAACTTGGTTAAATGGACAAAGTTTAAATACCTTGCAATGCGCATTTCGCGCAACAAATTTTAAAACAAAAGAACATCGCGTTGTTAAGATACAAGCATAACGATTAATTTTTTTAATTGAACACCCTGTATATTTTTACATTTTTAAGTTGCTCTGGTTGCCTACTATAATTAATTATAAGACAGTTTTTCTCTGAAACCGCTATTAAAAGAGTTTTGGAGAAAATAATTTTGTGAATTTCATTATATGCTGCTTTCCATTTACCCGTTTGTCTCATCTCAGTTATATGACATGAGACGCTCATCTCTCTACTAGCTCAGTTTATTCAATTGTATAAATGGAACTGTTTGCTCAGTTTTTACACATTTATAATCAAATCTGTCAATGGTTCCTAATGATAATCTGCTAATACAAGATGCATTCAATAAATAGAGACAAGTATATTGTGGAGGTAAATAGACGTGAATGTAGAATTGTAGCAATAAGTACATCAAACAGAATGAATTTGATTTTATTTTAGTGTTTTGATGATCATCCTTCACTAGTCCTCTTAATTTCGTAACGTATTTTAAAAATAAAAAAAAATGGAAATTAAAGACAAAATAACCTGTAAACTTTAAACCTAACCAAACTTTTTGTCTCTGACCACTTGGTAATCCGCACTCAAGTTATCTGAACATGGTTTGAAAATGCTCACTAGGCTTACATAAAACTCACTTAATTGATCTGAGCTGAAATGAATAGAACGGTCGTTTAAGTGAGTCTAAATAAGTGAGGTGAGAATCTCTGAGATTTCATGTAAATGGAAAGCAGCATTAATTATTACTTTTTGATTTTTATTATTTTATAACTTTATTTTTTAACTCCTTAACTAGCGACCCTAGAGACAAATTGTCTCATAATTAATTATAGCAGGCGACCAGAGCAGTTTAAAAAAATAAAAATATACAGGGTGCTCTATTTATTGCGCAAAATAAACTTAAACTTTGTCCATTTAACAAAGTATTTTTCTTTAAACATAAAAGTTAGCTATTGTAGAATATTCCCGTGAACAGACTGTATACATAAAAAAAAATCAAAATTATTTGTCGACAATTTTCTTTAAACATATTAAGAAAAGATTTAAAACAAACCGTTCTTTACAAAACCAATTTAAAAACGTATAAATTACAGGTTATTTGCTCGTAAAACCGTTAGACACGTTAATTCACTACAATTAAAATCCCGAACCTTTGCGTACAATTTATGTACGTTATTTTACATAAATTAAATTCTAATCTATAAAAATGTTCTCTACAATTTATTGCACACACTATACAATCTGTGTGTGTAGCACACCTTATTATTTAAGGTAAATGTCCTACAGCACGAATTTCTAGGCGTGCGTTTTATAATTATCGATACTAATGTGTGCATTTTTTGAGCAATTTGATTTATTTTTGGTGAGTTGGACACGAAGCTGAAATTATTTTCAATTAATTTCCGCAAGACGTGGGTAATTTAGAAATACTTGTAGTTTCATCCTATCAACGTCTTTAAAAATTTGAAAAAAATCTTATATTTGTCAATTTGAATTTATTTGTCTTTGTTTAGTTTGATTGAAAACGGTTTTAATTATTATTGTTAATATTTTTATTAGTGTCAAATTCTTGGTTGATTATACTTATAATTATATTTAAAAAATATTAACTTTTTTTCAAGAAAAAAAGTTTTATTTAATTAAATTATTATTGTATTTATACTTATAAATAAATAAACTTATTGTATTTTCTTTCATTATTTCATTATATAAATGAAATTTATAAATATGGATTCTCATCGCGAATAAATTTATTAAAATAAAGATTACTATTTAACACAAGTGTACAAAGAAGCTTATCCCACTTATATTGTATAAGTTAATGAACTGTTGATTATCTCAGTAAGTAATTTATTTTCTTTTGTTACAGGTCTACGTGGATAGCCGTTCTGTTATTGTCAGTGTTGTATTCTCAATTGTCCGAAGCAAATGCCTCGAACAAGTCGTTAAAGACACACGAGCTTCTAACAAAGATAGGATTTTCCAAAGTGCGGGCGCCAAACAGTCATCACAGAAAACGAGTAGCGGTGGAATCCAGACAGCACAGTCGATCGGATGATTCACACGTGTTCGTCATCAAGCTTCCCCCTAACCAACATTACTACGTGCACAACAGACCCAACACAATAAGAGACGAACCGAGCAAAAATCTGCCGGTCGGTTTCAAAAGTAACGGCAAACCGGCAAAAATCTACCACTGGAACATACCCGTTTTGAAGAAGATGCACTCGCACAAAACGAAATCGAGGCTCAACCACAAGGCGGCGAATTTCAAAAGCTCGAACAGTTGGAACGACGTTCTCGACAAGCCCGTGCGACAATCGTATTACGTGCCCACTAAACCCAAGAAATCGTCGTTTTTTAAGTATTTTCCCGGCAACGGAAAACCGAAAGCTTTCTACGTCATCGAGAAAAGCAAAAAGAAACCGCATTATCATCGACTCTTACCATGATTTTGTGAATGTATTTTTCTTTAAACAAAAACACTCTGTGCAATAACGGTGTATCAATAATAGACTGACGACTTTACTTTTAGATCTTTTATATAGGTATATATATATTTGTAATAATATCTATAGTTATAAATATTACATCTTAAGATTTTTTTTTTACATATGAGGACGAAATTTTATAAGGAAATAAAATGATATTTATCACAAATTTAAATGCCTTTTATTGACTACATTTACTATAATCTTCACGATCGAAATGGCTCCTTAATACGGCTCTGTTTACAAATACACATATCTTAGCAAGTTTGTAACTAAGAAACTGATCGACCTAAATAGTGATCAGTTTGTAGTTAGTTTAAAAAAATGTAAGGCCCGTAACGGAAAATTTTATATGCGTAGATTACAGTTACGGTTAAGATACACAGGACGATTAAAAAAGTTGAAAGCTGAAATGTAAAAAAATGTGTGAGATTTCGTGAACTGACGACGACGATTTTTGACCGTTTAGATTTTTCATTTACAATAAATTATAATAATAATAATAATAATAAAATTGCCAAGCAAATTTTGATCAATTCAAATTCAATATTTTTCAATTTAAACGATCGACCATATTTGCGAATGCAAAATTTTCTTTTACGGGCCTGTCAAATACACTGCCGACAAGTTTACTTAGTTGCAGTTTGTCGAAAAAAATATATAACAAAACATTTCCAAAATAGTTTATTTTTTTTTTAGTTTACTTATTGTGTTCTCCTCAATTGTTTTAGAATGGTTCCATTAAGAAAGATTTATAAAATATTAAAAGTACTGAGGGGCAAATTATAGATTTTAAAAAATGTACACAAGCAATTTCTTATCACAAACATACAAGAAAATGTTCTTCATTATCTTTCTTCCATTACGCAAACCCTTTTCCGCATTGTCTGAAAGCGTTAAGGAAAATATAATTTCAAACTTAGGTTGTGTTTCAAAGCCCTTTATGGATTGGGCTTCAATCTGTTGGGTTGGGTTCAACTATGGTGATTTAAATTAAATTTTTTTTAGGAGTGTTCAAGCTTTGTTGAAGCTTCAAGCTCTGTTGGGTTGGGATCAACTATGTTGATTTAAATTAAATTTTTTTGAAGAATGTTCAATCTTTGTTGAAGCTTCAAGCTCTGCTGGGTTGGGTTCAACTTTGTTGATTTAATTTCAATTTTTTTTTTGAAGAATGTTCAAGCTTTGTTTGTTGCTTCAAGCTCTGTTGGATTGGGTTCAACTTTGTTGATTTAAATTCAATTTTTTTGAAGATGTTCAACCTTTGTTGAAGCTTCAAGCTCTGTTGGGTTCGGTTCAACTTCGTTGATTTAATTTCAATTTTTTTGATGATAGTTCAATCTTTGTTGAAGCTTCAAGCTCTGTTGGGTTGGGTTCAACTTCGTTGATTTAATTTCAATTATTTTTTTTTTGAAGAATGTTCATGCTTTGTTGTTGAAGCTTCAAGCTCTGTTGGATTGGGTTCAACTTTGTTGATTTAAATTCAATTTTTTTGAAGATGTTCAACCTTTGTTGAAGCTTCAAGCTCTGTTGGGTTCGGTTCAACTTTGTTGATTTAAATTAAATTTTTTTTGAAGAGTGTTCAAGCTTTGTTGAAGCTTCAAGCTCCGTTGGGTTCGGTTCAACTTTGTTGACTTAAATTAATTTTTTTTTTGAAAAATGTTTAAGCCTTGTTGAAGCTACAAGCTCTGTTGGGTTGGGTTTCAACTTTGTTGATTTAAACTCAATTTTTTTTAAGAACGTTCAAGCCTTTTTAAAATTGTTTTGTCTCATTCTTATATTTCTTTTGAATTATTAGTTTCATATTTTAACCAAACCCAACTCATAAAATTTAATAATTAAAAAAATTTTGTTACAATTAAAGAACGTATACATAATTTCTTACAAATCATTCTTACAACCCAACGAATTTCTTTTAACAACAATATCGTCCAAATCAAACGCTTGTTTTTCTCTTTATTCTTCTGACAATTCTAAACGTTTTTTTTTTCAGTGTTTGGTAATGGCAACTGTAAATTTTGCAAATAGTGCAGGTCTTGTCTGATAGGATCCTTCCAGATTTATTCTCCTGTCCTCTTTCCGAAACAAAGGCTTTATAGCATCAATAACATAGATAACATATAATTTTAATTCATCAAATAATATCAAATAATATTTTGAAAAAAATGTTACCTCAACGAGTGACAACTGGTTGTGGAGGAAAAAAATTGGGACATGTTTCTCTATACAGTCTGTTTGATTTCATGTGTCACAGCAAATATCGCGTTGAAAACGTGGATAGTGTAAACAATGTGTTCCTTAAACACGCTGAGTACCGGCGACATGCAAGATGTGCGTCGCCGGTACTCAACGTGTTTAAGGAACACATTATTTACACTGTCTACGTTTTCAACATGCCATGTTATTTATTCTAATACAGACTGTATAGATAAATCCGTTAAGATGATTTTAGCAAAAAAAAGTTAATAATAATAATTAAAATTAAAATTGAGCCGTATGTAATTTTCGGTAATTTTTGATTTTATCTGCATAATTATTTTATCATAATTTTGTATTGTTATTGTATCCTTTTATTATGTGCTAGATGTATTAATAAAGATTTATTTATTTGTTTAAAATATTTAGAACATTCGTCCAGGTTTTTACATTGAGTATGATGAAATAACAAATGCTATAAGTGAAAAAAAATCAGTCCTTCAATTTTTAATTATCAAATTTGTTTGCTTTAAAATGATTGGATATAACTTCAAAAAACATTCAATAGAAATACGTCGTTTAAAAGATGTAAACAGCGACGAAAAAACATAAATTCCTAAGAAAGTTTTTCTCGGTTTTAAATTACGATTGGTCCGTCCGGTTTTCGTCAATTTTTTGTTTAGTAAATTTTTTTGCATTTCGCTCGTCTGCGATTTTGACTGGAATATGATTGGTCGTACTTTCAACAACAAATCAGAATTAATTTAAGTTTTCTTTTTTTTTTTTATTTCTTATCTTACCGATATTTTGTACAAAAATTTCTGGAAATTAAACCACAAATTTGCAAAAACGCACATTCATTATTTCTCCTCTTAGAATTTTTTTGTTTGTTTTTTTAATTATAAATTTTCTTTTTTTTTTAATTTTTGGATGTAAACGCTCTCTGAATGTTATATTATAAACTAAAATTATTTCGTAAAATATAAATTTAAAAAAAAAACATAAAAAAATCTAGAACGATCATGCGGAGTGTTTCCTATCGATCAAACAGGTTACAAAAATAAGTCCACAGAGTGCTGTTCGTGAAATACCTTCAATAACCTTCATAACTGACGTGTTATAAAATGTCGTCGATACCTATCATTCAACCGAGATTGGTTTTAGGTTTACAGACGCAAGTGAAAGGAAATGCACATTTTATTAGCGATGAGGAAATCATTTATCCAGTCGGTGGTGTTCTGGCGGTGCATAATTTCAATCAGAGGAAACAGAAATTTATTAAATTAGCTGATAAGGGTTCGAATGTCACATCAATCACTGTCAGTCCAAATAGGTATGTACAGATCATTTTTAAAATCCGCGGAAAATTTTAAAATATAATTTTTATTATTAGTTGAAAATTTTCTTAACTTTTATTCTTTTAATTTTTCTGTTTCTTCTTGGGTATCACACGATATTTTAATCCAATCCTAGTATAATAAATTTTAAACTAGTCATCATCTTCAAATTAATTGTCAATTTTTTGTAGTTTATTAAGATCTTTAGTGGAGCAGGCGTTTACTTTTGTAGAGACAGTCAGGTTCTCCTTTATGATGCGGATGCCTCTAGGCCTAAGCGGATTTTTAGAATAGATTAATTAAAATTAAAAAACTATTCCAATCCAACTTTTAATTTATCGTAGAAAACACATTGCGATCGCCGAAAGCGGAGAAAGACCTTTCGCCACTCTGTACGATGCGACGACTTGCAAGAAAAAGAAACAAATTCTTTTACCGTTGGACAGGGAATGCAATGCGAAAGAATTTGCCGCGATGTCCTTCACATTGGATTCGAAGAGCATCATTGTCGTAACGGGCGAACCTGATTGGATGATGCATCTCTTTAAATGCGACAAAGCTCGACTGGAAAGCACCACTAGAGCTAATAATTCCAACGGAACGGGAACGATCAATCAGGTAAGTACAGTATAATTGAATCGATGAGTGGAAGAAGGATAATATTCCCATAACATTACACGGCCTTTAAACATTGATAAATGATAAACCGAGTGACATTACATTTTGAACATTTTCCATTAAATGTCTGATATCATGGTCTACAATTTGTCAATGGATAGCTTTTCGGTAGAACTTATAGTTTAGGCAAGAAACATATTTTTTTCGTTTTTCTCAAAAGTTGGGTTTCGGGAATCTTATCCTTTTTCCACTCACCGATTCAATTATTACCGTCAATGGTAATTTTTGCTTCAAAAATTGTTGTGTTTGTCGTTATTATAAGATATAACAATTGAAATGAAATTTGTCGATTCTTACTTGAGGTGTACCGCAAGGGAATCTTTTATGCCCAATACGGTCATTTTTAGTTATTTTAAATTTAGGAAAGTTGTCCAACGTGATTTTCACCTATTACGCATGTATTCTTAATTAAAAAAAAAAAAAAAAACTACCTAAATTATTTTTCTGTAAAAATAAATGGCTTTATTTAACCATCGAAGTATTTAGATTTTTCGGAAAGATGACTTATTGCAAATGTGATGTGTTTCTTCAAATTAACACGGTTCCAACCTGAATACCAAGAAATGTTTTTAATTTAAGCCATTAACTTAATCCAAATTGTAACCAAATCAACATAACGATAATTTTATGAATTTTCCTTTGAAAGACAAAGCGAGGTTGGTTTCGGCAAAGAAAATGTCTGAAACTAACATTAATGATGATTTCTTGCAGAAACTTAAACAAAAGGAAGTTCAATTGGAAGAGGTTTTTACAAATTTAATATGACTGGAAATAATGTTATTCGTTACCTAAATTCGTCAAAAAATTATACATGTAGAATTTTTTAATTACGAGCCTGTATCTTAGTCAGAATGATTGCAAAAGGCGTAACACGTAAGATGCAGCAAGAAACCTATCACGTAAATTAAATTATTTACACTTTTGTTCATTCACTTCTTAGAAAACCTTGCATTTTCGATGTACCCAGAAAAAATAAAACAAATGACAAAAGGACAAAAGTTTAAATTGTGTCGGGAATGTTCGTTTTTCAGAAGAATTTCCGGTCCATGCACTTTCTCTTTAGAATTTCGTCGTTCTTTTGTTTTCGAGGTTCCTTGGGTCTTCCTCTGATCCATTTTCTTTCCCATTCCTTCCCCGATTGGTTTTACCAGATTTTCGTCTTTCATATGTATACATTGTGTCAAAACCGATGACGGTCTTTTAGAGAATTGTTTCAACGACCAACCATTCATTTACTTACATTTTCTGAACTGACCGTTTACCCAGAAAAAAAATAAAACAAATGAACAATGAATTTTTCATCTTTTGTTTTCAAGGTTTGTTGGGGATTTTCTTCGGACTTTCTTCGGTCTTTTTTTGAAAATTATTTCTACGACCAATCATTCATTTACTTACATTTTCTGAACTGACAGTTTACCCAGAAAAAATTAAAACAAATATACAATGAATTTAACAGCTTTTGTTTTCAAGGTTTGTTGGGGGTCTTCTTCGGACCTTCTTCGGTCTTTTTCAGAATTGTTTCAACGAACAATCATTCATTTTCTTACATTTTCTCAACTGACAGTTTACCCAGAAAAACATAAAACAAATGAACAATGAATTTTTCATCTTTTGTTTGCAAGGTTTGTTGGGGGTCTTCTTCGGACTTTCTTCGGTCTTTTTTTGAGAATTATTTCAACGACCAATCATTCATTTACTTACATTTTCTGAACTGACCGTTTACCCAGAAAAAATAAACAAATAAACAATGGATTTTTCATCTTTTGTTTTTAACGTTTGTTGGGGGTCTTCTTCGGACTTTCTTCGGTCTTTTTTTTTTGAGAATTGTTTCAACGACCAACCATTCATTTACTTACACTTTCTGAACTGACAGTTTACCCAGAAAAAATAAACAAATGGACAATGAATTTAACAGCTTTTGTTTTCAAGGTTTGTTGGGGTTCTTCTTCGGACTTTCTTCTGTCTTTTTCAGAATTGTTTCAACGACCAATCATTCATTTACTTACATTTTCTGAACTGACAGTTTACCCAGAAAAAAAATAAAACAAATGAACAATGAATTTTTCATCTTTTGTTTTCAAGGTTTGTTGAGATCTTCTTCGGACTCTTCTTCTTTCCGATTTCTTCCCAGATTAGCCTTGCCAGATTTTCATCCTTCATACGTACGGTGTGTTCCAACCAAAGATGCTATTTTCTTCGGTCTTTTTGCGAATTGTTTTAACGGCCACCATTTACTTCTTAGAAAAACTTAACTAACTGTCCGTTGTACCCAGAAAAAAAAATAAAACAAATGAACAATGAATTCTTCAAAATGATAAAAGTTTAAATTGTGTTGGGTTTGCTCATTTTGGAAATTATCTCAAGCCTTGTCTTGTGTTTTCTTCGAATTACACGGTTCCAACATGAATACCAAGAAAATTTTAAACTCAAGCCATTAACTTAAGCCAGATCCCAACCAAGTCAGGTCAACACTAAATAATTAGTTTATGAATTTTCCGTTTAAATACGAGGATGATTGGATGAATTAAAAGACAAACTAATATTTCAATTTGAATTTGTTTTCAGATCGCCTGTAATCCAACCGATCCCAATCTGCTCGTGCTGGTTGGAAATCAATGCTTTCGAATAGTGGCATGTTTCGAAAACGTTTGGCGTCAGTTCGGTTTTAACAAAGCCGATCAAATTAACGTCACGTGCGCCGCCTGGTTATCTCAAGATCGTCTGATAGCGGGCACCATAGACGGGAAAATAATGACTTTCGAATCGGGCGAACTGAAACAAATCTATTGGGCGTGTGACTTGACCGTGCTCAGCTATAAAGAAACCGAAGACGCGGCTCAGCAACAGTCGCTAGAAAATATCGTCGGTCCGGAACCGATTAACTTAAAATTCGGTGAAGATACCGAAATTCGCGCCATGTTCAGCTTCGCCAAAGGTTTCGCTTTCGCCTTCATGACGGGCACCGTTCATTTCTTCGAGAAAGAAACGCCCCACAAATTCCGAAAGAGGAACGTTTACAAAATACCCGATAATAACATCGAGCGCGACGATTACGAAAACGAAGAGAACGAATTCGTCATGAATTCCGTCAATTATTTGAACATAAACGTTTCGGAAGATCGACTGATCGCGACGTGTAACGAGACGCAGATTTACGTGGTGAGGTTGTGGGGACCGGATTTGTCGGTAAACCCGGAAATTACGTTTACCGAAATGGGGATGAATTTACATCACGGGCCCATCGGTGACATGGCCGTGTGCGCTTGGAAACCTATATTTATAACGTCGGGGGCGTTTGATCGAACGTTGCGAGTTTGGAATTTCGAAACGGAAACGCTCGATCTGTACAAGAAGTATTTGGAAGATATACATGGGCTCGCCTTACATCCGACGGGTTTATTTACCATCGTTGGGTTTTCTGATAAATTACGATTTTTGACTTTGCTCATGGATGATTTTTCCACGACTAGGGAATTTCCAATAAGGAATTGCAGACTATGCCGATTTAGTACTTTGGGGCATTTATTTGCTGCTGCAAATGGAAATGTTATACAAGTTTATTCCACTATATCTTTTGAACACATGTTCAATCTCAAAGGACACAATGGAAGGGTAATGTATTTTTATATAAAAAAAAGTCTTCTCAATTTCGCTTTTATTTCTTCTTCTAATTCTGTCTTTTCACATTCATCTCTATGCATTTTTTCCTTCTCCAATCTCTGACAAAAATTTCTAATATTCATATTAAAATTTGAACCATGAACACAGAGATTACCTTTATTTTTTCTAAACCTTTTCCCAGTCAATTCCCATTTTTCCCTTTTGATACTTGATACTTAAATCCTGTACTTGAAATTCTTTTTTATATTTATGTTTATTTTGATGTTTAGGTGACGGGTATGTCGTGGATGTACGACGATTACAAGATGGCGTCTTGCGGTACAGAAGGCGCCGTCTACGAATGGCAAATCTCCACCACGAGAAGAATCAGCGAGACCATCATCAAGTCTTGTCAGTTTGCCGACGCCAACATGACGAACGACGGCAAGTCGGTGTTCGCGGTCGGCTCCGACGGACGGATAAGGGAAATCATGAACTGCAACATACACAGAGACGTGATGGTGCATAAGCAAGGCCTCGACAGGATCATACTGTCGCATTCGAATTTGATGCTGTTCGTCACCGGAAATCGCGGCATCGTTTATTCGGTGAAGTTGCCGATCTTGGATAATGCCGAATGCGTCGAATTCGCCGTGCATAACACTAGAATTACACAGGTTTGTACGAATCGGGCTTTTCCGGCTGTTAAATTACGGACTTTTCGTCCACATTAAATCTTCAAGTTGTTGCAGAAACTTACAAAGAAAAAAATTGCAGCCTAGTAGATATACTATGCGGGTTTTGGACCAAAAACGCGGGTTATTTCTTATGGAGATCCCAATTCACTTTTTAGTAGTAATAGGTGCGCCTTTTTTGGTTTTTTTGACCCCGGCATTTGACCTTGATGCCCACGTGGCCGAGGGGGTTTTTGAGAACCTGATCCAACCTGAGCGCGAACCTAACTCACCCTGTTGGGTTCGCGTTCGAACCTAACTCAACCTAACAGGTTGAGTTAGGTTCGCGCTCAGGTTGGATCAGGTTCTCAAAAACCCCGTCGACCACGTGGGCGTCAAGGTCATAGGTCAGGGTCAAAATACCAAAAAAGGCGCACCTATTACTACTAAAAAATGAATTGGGACCTCCATAAGAAATAACCCGCGTTTTGGCCCAGAACCCGCATAGTATATCTACTCAGCCTTATTTTTGTTGAATGTTCATCATTATGGTGAGAAAATTAAAAAATTTCCAATTTAACAGATTTATTTATTGAACAGATGGCCTTGAGTTACGACGATAAATTATTAATCACGTGTTCCGAAGATGGTTGCATTTGCATCTGGAAATTATTGAACATCGAGGGAAAAGCGGTAAAATTGGACAAGGAATTTTCACCGGCGACTGAAATTCTCATCGACAGAGGCGATCTCGAAGACAAATTGGCCATCATCAAAGATTTACAACTCCGAATGCACGAATTGGAAACGGAACACGCGTACCAGATGAGACAGAGCGAGGCGCTCCACAACGCGACGATAAAGGACATACACGACGGTTATTGCAGCGCGATCGAAGAACTGAAAGAGAAAAACGAAGTGAGTATTTTGTACAACGGCCTCGCCGATACAATTCGTTTTTCAGCAATTGGAATCGGAGCACGTGATCGAAATAAACAACATCAACGTGGAAATTAACAAAATGAAGACGAATCACGAAGTTTTCGTGGAGAACTTGGAAGCGAATTATAACGAAAAGCTCATCATCGAATACGATAAGTACCTGAAGCTCGAGGAAAAAATGGAGAAAATGAGGACCAGATACGAAAAAGAATTGGAAATGCTTGCTTTGGCGAAGAAAGTGTCTGAAACTAATATTACTAATGATTTCTTGCAGAAACTTAACGACAAGGAAGTTCAATTGGAAGAGGTAAGATGCAACGAGAAACCGACGTAATTTAAATTATTTACACTTTTATTCTTGGAAAAATTTACATTTTCTGAACTGACCGTTGTACCCAGAAAAAAATAAAACAAATGAATAATGAATTCTTCAAAGGGATATAAGTTTAAATTGTGTCGGGAATTTTCGTTTTTCAGAAGAATTTCCGGATCCATACACTTTCTCTTATTTTTAGAATTTCGCCGTTCTTTTGTTTTCAAGGTTTCTTGGGTCTTCCTTCCTTTCCATTCCTTCCCAGATTGGTTTTACCAGATTTTCGTCTTTCATACGTACATTGTGTCCAAATCAATGAAGATCGGTCTTTTTGAGAATTGTTTTAACGACCAATTTGCTTACAATTTTCTGAACTGACCGTTTACCCAGAAAAAAAATGGACAATGATTTTTCATCTTTTATTTTCAAGGTTTCTTGGGTCTTCTTCGGATCCTTCTTATTTCCCATTTCTTCACCGATTAGTCTTGCCAAATTTCCATCTTTCATACGTACGGTGTGTTCAAACCAAAGAAGATCCCTTTCGTCGGTCTTTTTGAAAATTGGTTTAAAGACCAATTGTTTTACTTCTTAGAAAAACTAACATTTTCTAAACTGACCGTTGTACCCAAAAAATAAAACAAATGAACAATGAATTCTTCAAAAAACTTAACGACAAGGAAGTTCAATTGGAAGAGGTAAGATGCAACGAGAAACCGACGTAATTTAAATTATTTACACTTTTATTCGTTTACTTCTTGGAAGAATTTACATTTTCTGAACTGACCGTTGTACCCAGAAAAAAATAAAACAAATGAATAATGAATTCTTCAAAGGGATATAAGTTTAAATTTTGTCGGGAATGTTCGTTTTGCAGCACAATTTCCCCGCTTTACTTACTCTTGTTTTTTAGAATTTCGTCGATTTTTTGTTTTCAAGGTTCGTCATTATTCGGTCTTTTTGAAGAATTGTTTCAACGAGCAATCTGAGATAAAGATGATAAAGCTTATTTTCTAGTTAATAGAAGAAGGAAATTTAAAATTAAAAGAACACGAAACAATAAAACAACAAATAGAAGACGACGCCGATCGCGAAATATACGAAATAAAAACGACCTACGAAAAACAATTGACGGACGAACAAGACGCAAACGTCCGTCTCAAAGGCGAAACGCAAATAATCAAGAAAAAATTACTGGCGTCCCAGAAGCAAATCGACGACCTCAAACATTCTGTCCACACACACGAGAACGAACAATACAAATTGAAACAGATAATACTGGGCCTGGAAAAAGACATAGTCGATCTAAAAAAAGAAATCGCGGAAAGAGATTCGACGATCCAAGACAAAGAGAAGCGAATTTTCGAACTGAAGCGTAAAAACCAAGAACTGGAAAAGTTCAAGTTCATACTCGACTTCAAAATCAACGAACTTAAATCGCAAATCGAGCCGAGAGATCGCACGATAAGGGAGCAAATGGAGCAAATCAACGACATGGTCAACGAGCTGGAAAATCTGCAAAAAATCATAGTTAGCTTGGACGTGCAGTTAAACGAATTGAGAGAAAAGCTCAAAGCTGCGGATAGTGAGATCAAGCGCGAAATAAATAAAAATAGAGTCGCGAAAGCCGCCCTGAAAACCATAAGAAACGACATACACTTTGCCAGCGGTTTGATTCAAGACATTCCGAAATTGCAAAAAGCTGTCAAAGTAAGTGTTGGGCGATTGTTTGTAAGAAAATTAATCGTGCTTTTAGGAAATGTATCACAAGTACAACGCCGACAAAGATTTTGCGATAATCCAAGCGGAAGACTTGGAAGCCAAGAATGAATTTTTGAGACAACGGGACTTTTTGGAACGAACCGTTCGCACGTTACAATCACAGGTGATTTTTACGTTACGTCAGACTTTTTTTTTAATCACTATTACTAGGTGTCAAAAACAAGTACAACTACCTTGGATAGAGTGAAATTGGTGGAAGAGAACGCGAACTTGATAACGGAAATGAACGTATTGAGGAAAGACCTCAAATGTGAAATGCAAAAGAATATGAAAATGGAAACGGTACTCGGTTTCCATAAAACCGTTATGACCGCCAAAGAATCCGAAAAGAAATTAGAAGACGCCGTCGCCACCAGACAAGAAATCCACAACGAATATAAAGATAAAATAAAGGTATGATTTTTTCTCTGGAAGCTTTGGTATTAGACGATGTGTTTCAGGATGATGAGAAATGTATACTGGCATTACAAGAAGAAAAAGAAAGGTTGCTTTCAAAGGTAATTGAAGAAAAATCCACACTTGTTGAAGATACTGTTGAAACCAATGAGTAATACGGTTTTGAAAAAAAAAACTTTTATTTATTTATTATTTAAGTATTGTATATAGTTTCATTAAACGACGGTGATTTTATTCTTTAACCTTGAAAACTTTCTACCGCTTTTTAAAATCAATCAATACCAATTTGGAAATGACAAAAATCGTCATCAATACATTTATAAATTGATTATTTTTTTGTTGTGTTCGTAATTGTAATTGTCAGGACAAGGTTTGTATGAATGAGAATTTTTGAAAAATGGACGGGAAAAGTCAGAAATCTATCTATTGTGGCCCATGTTCATATATGAGTTTGACACGACTGGGTTAGTCGTTACCCCCTGCTACATGTAGGGGGGGGGGGGTTGGATGCCGGGTTTGTATGAAACAAAATTTTTGAAAAATCCGCGGGAAAAGTCAGAAATCTATCTATTGTGGCCCATGTTCATATATGAGTTTGACACGACTGGGTTAGTCGTTACCCCCTGCTACATGTGGGGGGGGGGTGTTGGATGCCGGGTTTGTATGAAAGAAAATTTTTGAAAAATCCACGGGAAAAGTCAGAAATCTATCTATCTACCTTCTACCTACATCTATTATTGTATAAAATGATAGGACAACGACTGTCGGTTGGGTTGGGTTGGTTTGGGTTTGTATGAAAGAAAATTTTTGAAAAATCCACGGGAAAAGTCGGAAATGTATCTATCTATCTATCTATCTTCTACCTACATCTATTGTTGTATAAAATGACAGGACAACGA
>JAFFZR010000313.1:0-29064 GCA_018397195.1 Lethrus apterus
GAGTGTCGATTTCAGTTAACTGGTGAACCAAATCAACAAAATTATCGCTACTGGAGTACACAAAATGAACATTTAACGTTGCAGACTCATACGCAATACCGGGGTAGTGTCAATGTTTGGGCTGGCATACTAGGTCCACACATAATTGGACCGTTCTTTATTCCAGACCGCTTAACTGGTGATGCGTATTTAAATTTTTTGCAAGAAGAAGTCGGGCCAGCTATCGACGAATTGGGAATTAATAACGAATTTTGGTATCAACATGATGGATGTCCGGCACATTACCAGCGCGATGTTGTACACTACTTAAATCATGCATTCCCAAATCGCTGGATAGGTCGAAGTGGAGAAATTAATTGGCCTCCAAGATCTCCAGATCTTTCGCCAAATGATTTTTTTTCTGTGGGGAATATTGCATCATCGGCTATACCATGAAAGGACGTATCAAAATGTGGACGCTTTATGAGCTGCATAACTTGCAGAATGTCGTCAAATATCATATTATCAACTTGCTGCAACTAGAAGAAATTTTTACGACAGATTGAGGTACTGCTCAGTGTCATCGGAGACTTGTTTGAACTTTAATTTAATTATTATTACAACTACCTTTATTATCACATTCAATAAAATTTTAAAATCTCTTCAGCAGTTTTGTGGTAAAATAATTAGGTGAGGGAATATTCGCAAATTATTAGTTTTGCATGTAAAATCCTTATGTACGAAAATCCATTCTACACCCGGTATATATTTCCATTGCTATTAAAAAATTAAAACGAGTACAATTTCCAAAACTGTATATGAATTAATATTTAGTTCTTCCTATGAACGACAAAACCTTTCATTAACTGCGGTGCTGAAGTCGAGTATATTTTTAAAGATGAGATAGAAAACAGCACGATAAACTTGATGTATAATATTATACCTAGTTGTACTGTCAAATACGTTATAGTATGGGATCCTTTAGATGTAATAAATAAGTTTTCATTAAATAATAACAAAAAAGATAAGGTTACTTGTTCAAATGTGCAACAACATCCAATGTGCCTGTTACCATATGACAAAAATTAAATAATGAGTATCTTTAGAATTCATCTCAAGAATA
Source organism: Lethrus apterus (assembly GCA_018397195.1). Classification (NCBI taxonomy): domain Eukaryota; kingdom Metazoa; phylum Arthropoda; class Insecta; order Coleoptera; family Geotrupidae; genus Lethrus; species Lethrus apterus. The sequence goes on from JAFFZR010000313.1 coordinate 1,103, forward strand.
AATGGTCCTCGGGTCCTGATAACATTCCACCCTTTATTCTTAAGAAAAGTGCTCACGTAATACTTGATCCTATTCATTATTTAGTTAACCTGTCATTGAAAAATGGTCATTTTCCCTCGGATTTAAAAATTTCAAAAGTTGTTCCGATTTTCAAAAAGGGCGTCCCTCAGTGTATTGAAAACTATCGACCGGTAGCGGTTTCTTTCATATTTTGAACAACTTTTGAGTGTCCTTACTTAAACAGATTATGGCCTTTATTGGGTGGAGTGAGTGATAACCAGTTTGGTTTTCGGGCAGGGAGGTCAACAAGTGCTAGCGTTCATTCTGTTTATGAAAGTGTTTGAAATCATATCGGGATCTTCTGTGATCTCAGCAGGGCGTTTGACTGTGTAAATCACATTCTTTTGAGGTCTAAGTTGATTAACAGCGGAATCAGGGGCGTAGCTTATGATTGGGTCAGTTTCTTCCTGAATAATCGTCAACAGTATGTCTCAGTCATGCACAACAATAACAATAACACTACTAAACATGTTTCTAGTGTTGCCAGTGTGAACCTTGGGGTACCATAGGGTTCTGTATTGTGCCCGGTACTATTTTCGTTGTATATAAATAATATTGATCAATTTTCTGTCCATCACAATGCCTGTTTTACTATGTATGCCGACGACACGTCAGTAGTCATTTCTGACGTGGTTCAAAATGAAGTAAAGTGCAATAACCTATTACAAGATATGTCAGTTTGGTTCTGTGATAATGGTCTGTATTTTAATCCGCTGAAGACTAAATTTTTAATTTTTCGCAATCGACAAAAGAACTGCAGGGAATTGAACCTTTCGAATAACAATAACGAATTCGCTTACGCGGATAATATAAATTTTTTATGCCTTCATATTGCCCAATTCTTAACTTTGAAAGATCATTGTCGGAAACTCGTTTCAAAGTTGAACTCAGTTTGGTATCTGTTTCGCAATTTGAAGAATGTTCTGTCTATTAATCAAATGATAAGTCTATATCACTCTCAAATGACTAGCAGATTGTCATATGTTTGTGTTTGTTTCTGGGGTGGTGCCACTCTATCCGAAAGTAATAGTCATGTTAATTGCCGGTGTGCCGCCTACTTGCTTATGTCGTGATATATTTAAGGATTTTAAAATTTTGACTTTGTGTGGACTGTATTGTGCATGTATGTACGTATTTATGAATAGGAGCAGATTTGCCCTATGCACTGATGTTTACAATTTTGATGCCCGTCACAGAAATAACTTTTACATACCATGTAATACATTAAATATTACAAAAATTGGTCCTCGGTGTATTGGCCTTAAAATTTTTAATAGTTTACCGAATGTTGTGCGGACGTGTGATTCTGCTCTCAGTTTTAAAAAGGCAATTAATTCATATCTTGCGGGAAGATGTGTGTATAATTTAAAGCATTCGTTTAGAACGCATTTTCTTGAATAGTTTTAGGTCACAAATTATAAGGATATTGGAACATTATATATTTTATTTGGCTCATATGCAAGAAACTCGAACATGTTAGTAAATTACAAACTTGACTAAAAAATGTTAGAAGTGATATGTGTATTCAATTCAATAAAAATAGTTTTCATTCCTTATTTTATAATACAATAAAATTATTAGTATTAAAAACATAACCTGGAAATTTATTCCTCCTCGTTCTCCCCATATGGGAGGGCTCTGGGAAGCCGGAGTCAAATCCGTTAAAACACATTTAAAAAGGGTAATAGGGAATGCACATGCAACATACGAAGAGATGTACACTCTTTTAACAGGCGTCGAAGCAATTTTAAATTCCCGACCACTTACTCCATTATCTAATGACGCAAATGATTTCCAAGTCCTCACTCCCTGTCATTTCCTTATTGGATGTCCCTTAAATGAAATCCCTAATCCAAACTTAACCAATATCGACGTCCACACACTAACTCGTTGGCAACGCATCGAACTGTTGAAGCAATATTTTTGGAAAAGGTGGACGAAGGAATATTTGTCTCATCTTCAACAACGAACAAAATGGCACAACGCAAGTAAGGTCATCCCCACGATCGGTGACCTAATTGTGATGAAAGAAGATAATCTTCCACCACTTCAATGGGCTATAGGGAGAATCGTCGATGTCCATCCAGGACAAGATGGAAAAATTCGTGTAGTGACGATAAAATGTAGACACGGGGTTGTGAAAAGACCCATAGTGAAAGTGTGTTTCTTTCCAAAGACTGACCTAGAAACAATTAGTGAATAATATTGAACTTTTTTCTATTTTTAGTTGTCTATTGTTAGTATTAAGTTCAAATTACCTGTAAAGATAGAAACCATTAGACATAAGTATTTAATTATGCTAAGTTGCAGATCTATTTTTGTAAATAAGATTAGATATTTTGAGTCAGAAATTGAAATTTATGTAAGACGTAAGACGTAAGACGACCCGCAACATAGTTGAAATGTAACATCGATGTAAAAACATACAATAAACACAAACAATCTTCATCGTCGAGTAATTATTATAGTTAGTTCGAACAATTAGTTACTCGTTGAAATTCAAACATCAGAAAATTTATAACCACAAAACAACATTACTATAATTGTAAGAAAATATTATCATATAAAATATACAGATATAATAAAATAATAATTTTTCATTCAAGTAATAATTGTAATAAATGATATGTTTTCCAGTTTTTTCCCGATTATTGCGAGAGTGGTTGGTTGGCAATAATATCAATTCCGCGAGGTGTCAATGTCAAAAAATGTTTGATTATTAATTATCACGAATAAAACAGCCAAACAACAATACAAACTTAAACTTAAATAGAAGTGGATTGTCTCTTTCCAGTTTTTATTAAAAGTGCTTTGATTTAATATCATTCTCACGAGGCTTGTTAAAAAGTAAACTACTTCAAACTGTTCAGGATTAATAGTCAGACTTTCAATATTTAATTTACCTCTACCCTTACCCTTAAACATAAACATAAACCTACACAATTTGATAATAGATATTATAGAAAGTTTTCAAAATTTACTTTATTAAAAAAAATGTAGAGCACTCAATAAAAACTAGTGAAGCAAGTTTTAATTTATTTTATTTAATAATTTCACAAGCTGAAATTGAAAAAATGTATTTCGTCGTATTTCGCCATCTTCTAAAGCGACATCTGCTTCATAAAAACTGTATAGCAGTGCTTTACTTACTAATGATTACCGAGAAACCTACCTATACATGGAAATTAATGGCGTAACAATGCCTCGGATTTGTGATCAATTTAGTCCGAGTTATAAATCTCGCTTTTGATAACCACTCAATTTTTTTTGTAATTCAAGCTCATATATTAATAGAAATTATTTCGTGGTTTGTCATAAAGACAATATAAATAGTTTAAATTGATGTTAAATAGGATAAATTGAGGTATTATTGATGAATTTTGAGTCGTCAAATATGGTCAATATTTAGAATTTTTTTTTTAAAGCAACAGTTTAGTTTTTCGATATACATTTTATTTTATGACAATCTTGGATGTTTATATTTATGCGTAATATTTTTATTACTGAATTATTTTGATTCATTTTTGATAAAGCGAGATTTATATGAGTGTATGTTTCCCATAAGCTTCAATACACTGTTGCCGGCCACCTTAAAACATATTTCATAATTTTTTCAAGTTTTTACTGGTTGCTGGCTCACTAATAAAAGATAAGTAAGAAATGTATAATAATAATAATAATAATAGATTTATTGATCCCATAATGTGTACAATATTATTTCCGTTACTCCCTTATTTTTAAAAATTCTGGAAAAGTATAAAGGAAAAAGTTATTGGTAGGCAGCAGTAGCAGTAGCAGAAGGAAGGACTATACAGGCTGTTCCATTTTAGTGATACAGGACCTAAGTATGTTATTTTAAATGGAACACCAGTATATTGTTACGTATTTTGATTCCTTACAGAATAAATTTAATTCATAGTAAATTGATTACCTACTTAAAGTTAATAGTTTAGGAGATATTTACATTTAATATTGTTTTCGATATTTGTACGTTACGTTGCTAATATAAATTAAATATTGAAGTCGTAAAGATAGCTAAGATATATAATATCATTTTTAACATAAATGCCCACGTCACCTCGTCTACACTGCCTATCATTTCTTATTAAAGTATAATTTCTAATATCTACAAATTCTGTACGGATTTTATCTTGGATCAACATTTCGGTCACTGCCAATATGTCAAACTTGTGAAAATTAACTTTGTCCAGTAATGCATTAATTTTTGGTGCAAGAGACCTAATGTTTATATGTGCGAGTTTCATTATTTATTTATTATTAATTTTATTAATTTTTTGAAATTAAATTAAAAACGAGTAAAGTAAAGAAATACAATTTCTTTTACAATAAAAATAGTGCAATGGACAATATATTCAATATGACAATGCGACAATAACTCATTCGGCAATTTATTAAGTCACTTAAATAATTTATTTTAAATATTTTATTGTTAAACTTGACACAAACCTTGCCGTTGGTGGTAAATACGTTCCATTTTACCTTTTTATCTATTAAGCATCAGTTCTGTCGTTTTTTGTTATTTGTGGATGATGCCAAACCATTTTTACACAGTAACACGTATAGAGATTGCAATAATTTTCAGTCCGATTTAAATACTTTTCATACCTGGTCTGTTAATAACTATATGTCCTTTAACATTACCAAATGTATACTTTGAGCATTTATCAAAAAGAAAAATGGACCCCTAGTGTCGCATTACGTTCTAGATTCCTCCTGAGCGAGTTGAATCTATTAGAATCTATTACATTTGATAGTGAATTGCGGTTTCATCTGCAAACTGGCGATATCTTATGTAGCAGAAAAAAATAGTGGATTCATTAAACGTCTGGAATCCGCATATTGCAACAATGTACCGTGAGCGCATTGAGCGAGTTCACTGACAAATGGTGAACTGCCTACCTCATAACTTAAATATTGACAGAAATTGGAAATTGGAAGTTTTCGATTGTTGGGTTTTGAGTCTTTAGGGTCAAGAAGAAAAAAAAGTAAAGTCGTACGAAGATTCTGGCTACATGAGTAAATTCCATGTAAGGGTTTTACTAAACTGGAAAAAAGAGTCCGTTGCAATTATAATTAAAAAAATACACACAAAAGAAGAAAATTGCACGTTTCTGTTTTGAATGCATCTAGCAAGTTAAGTGTTAAACGTGGCTTTATAATGGCCCCTCAAAATACCCAACTTTTCCCTAATAGCGATCTTATGGTTTTTGAGATATCAATGGTGGGCCAAATTAAAGATTACAGCCTGTATACTAATTCACAAACAAATAATGAGTTACTCTCTCTCATCGATATTAGAATTTCAACAATATTTATGAGTATTGAAATTTTTCAGTGTTTCATCAATCTCATCATGGAACAAACTATGGACTAAATAATCCACTTAATTTAATTGTAAGGGAACTCAGTAATTTGGATGTGGATATGTTCGATTGCACTATGATAAATTTTTTAAAATATTTTTATAATATAAACTTGGATTTCGTATTATGTTAATGATGATTGTAATAGTTAATTATTTGATTGCTATCTATGTTTATATGGTGCTGAAACCGAAGACGTATTTTGGGCTTGTCCTGTATTGTCTTCATAAATAAATAATAATTTCAAACAGCGATTACATTTTTCTCGTTTTCTAAATGAATTAACCAGTATTGGATTGCATGGTAAACTGTGTTTTTTCTCTTTGTGACATATTCCTGATTTATATGTAAAATCATTGAATGTACCTAAAGAATATATATATCTATTTATTTATAACTGAATGAGAACATTTTTTCCCAATTTAAAGGATTCGGTTAACAAGATTCAGTTGTTTAATTTTAAATGGAACGCGCTGCGCTGTCTTTTTGTCTATTTCAAAATGATTTTAAATTTCTTTTCTGATTCTACCACACGAGTATACCTTTAGTACATAGCTTACTTAACTAAATTTATTTATAAAATATAAATCAGCCCTGAAAATTAACAAAGTGATAGAAAGAAGGAAATGTACAGTATTTATTATTAATGAAGAAAACACAGACTGGTTTCTCAGATTAACTTTTAATGAAGTAAAATTATTCTGAGTGCACAAACACATAATGCCGTACGCTTTGACGGTGTATGTATCCATTACGCTATCAGAAATATTCAAAGCTCAAGAACCTTTAGTCTGTAGTTAATGATAAAATACCTTACAGTTTATAATTTGATTAATTATAATTAAATGTATTACTAAATACAGCGTTAGAAGAAACGTAATCAACTAGTAACACTACCATAATGTTTTACTAAATTCAATTATTAAATAAAAATTTCGACAAACATTATATAAAAAAAGGTCCATTTAAAATAAAACAGTAAAGTATCCAGAGCCGTCTTTACAAAGTAAACGTCAGAAGGAGAAATCAAATTTCTAATCCATGAATGAGCAGCAGTGTGGACTTTAGCAATCTTACAGCCAATGAAGAAACGAATTACTCCTTACGGAAAGCGACGAAGAAGATTAAAAAACAATTGCTACAATTCCTCCTATAAGGAATCACTATGGAAAGTGGATTCTGGAAGACAAACTAGAGGCTGAAGCATTCGCAGACCACCTTGTGGACATATTTAAACCTCACGATGGACCAAATCTTCAACTGCCATTTACAAAAAAAAACACCTACAACCTATGAGTGTATTGACTTGGTATCATCAACAGAAATAGCTAAAGAAATACGTTTTAACGTTAACGCAAGAAAGTCACCACGTTATGATACAATTACAAGTGAAGTCTTAAAGCAATTGTTGCATAAAGGTATTGTAATGCTCACGTACATCTACAATGCTGAAATTAGACTCAAGTTATCATGCTGCTGAAACCAGGCACTACTGCCCATTATGGCGAAATTATTCGAGAAGCTGCTATTAAAGAGAATGAAACCAATCTTAATGAAAAGAAAATCCCTGATCACCAGTTCGGATTCCGAAGCCAAGACTCAAGCACAGGCCAAGTTCATCACATCACGGATCTGATTGAAAATACTTTATAATAATAAAAATGAACATGAGCATTGATTGATATTATAATTGTTAATTATTAATGGCCGTCTCCAAAAGGAATTTTAAAGAGCAGTTATTCATGCCACAAACATTCGAAATATTATTAAGATTTTACATATTAGAAAATAAACAATAACAATATTTTTAATTTTATTTCAATTTAATTTCTGATTCATAATAATATTAACGTACGCCTCAGTAATTGCATTTAATATTTATGTTACTGTAAAAGCCCGAATTACGGTAAATCCTAAGATTTTCCAGTAAAACCTAAGATTTACAAACTCTTAATGGTAAAAACCCGAACAGTTCGGTGATCATCGTTCATTTCGAAATTTTACCACCACTCACTTAGTAAATCTTAGGATTTACCTAAAAGACACGGTAAATGTTGAAAAAGACATGTCATAACGTGTTCGGCGCATCGCCTCGTACTCGTAGACAGTCTGCAGCCCCCCCCCCTCGTTATCCATATCACCTTTGCTCGCCTCCGTCGATCGTTTAACACGTTTGAACACGGACGTTAATTTGATTTCTGTTTTTGTTTTTGATGTCTAAAAGTAATTTATGAATCAAAATGGCCGTAAAACATAGATTTTATGAAATAATGGACGAGCTCGTGGTAGGCAAGAAAGATAATAACTTTTTTCTCGATAAGGACAAATACGCAAAGTGTTTAGAGGAAGTAAAAACTGCAAAGAACGTGAAAAAGAAGGAGGCTGTTCATTGCAGGCATATAAAGCGCTATGATATTTTGACTATAGGCGGCGAAGAAAAGCTAATTGTGGAGAAATCAAGTATTACGTTTGTTACGACGACTTATTCGACATTCTCGAAGAAACGTATGTTGCTGTTGGATACGGTGGAAGGACAATGATGCTTAAGGAATGTAACTGCAAGTATAAAAACATAACAGTTGAGGCTTACATGACATATTTGAAGCTATGCCAACCTTGTCAAAAGAAACAGAAGACTTTGAAAAAGGGCATGGTCATCAAACCTATACTTCATAGTGAAATGAAATCTTGAATATTTTCACCACTTTTAGAGCGCCGAACATCCTTCATTCCGATAACGGATTTCCGATAACGGATTTCGTAACGAAGTAATTGAAAATTTATGCTCTATGTGGCCGGATGTTAAAATCGTACATGGAAAGCCAAGACATAGCCAGAGTCAAGGATCAGTGGAGCGTGTCAATCAAGACATCGAGAATATGATCAGCACGTGGATGGAAACCAATCAGTTATCAAAGTGGTCAGAGGGCTTGAAATTCATCCAGGCCATGAAAATTAAGCATATCACGAGGGAATTAAATGCTCCCCCTACGAAGCAATATTTGGTAGTCCAATGGAAATGGGCATTGCGACGTTAGCAATTCCTAAAGATATGATTGGACTATTAAGATCTGAAGAAGATTTAGAGAATTTGTTGCATTCGCAAAAAAACACAGAACAAAATATTAACGTCGAAAATGTAATTGAACAGGACAAGGATGACAACGTTGTTGAAAATGAGTCAAAAGAGGATATAAACAGTGACAATATGAGGAACAAAACACAAGAAAACGAAATGATTGTAACTGAAAAGAAAAAGGAGAAGCAAATAATAAAAATTGAATTTAGAAAACCAAGCTGAAAAAATGAAAGCCATATCGGCTCATAAATATCCAAATGTGAAAGTTGGCCAAAATGTAAGACTGAAAGTACCTGACATTGACAGAGCTCAAACTGAACCGAAAACCATTATTGCAATTGTGATAGATGTAAAGCACAATGAGTTTTACCAACTGGGTACCAAAATTGGAGTACTAAAGCAAGTTTACACACAAAATCAGTTTACCTCATGCTTTGAAGATTTTATAAAGACAGAAGAAGTTGTTAAAGATAAAGAAGTGAGTGTTCGAGAAGTTGTCGTAAAAATGTCGTTGACTGGAGGACAAGGATTCAAAAAATGTAACTGTCTCAAAATATGCTTGTCGAAGAAATGCGCTTGCAAGTAGCAGGATTACTTTGTAATTCTAAATGCCACAATAGCGCTCTGTGCTGTAACAAGTAAAATGTTTTTTTTTACTACCTATTAATAAATGACAATTTATTAATTGTCTTTTTTCAGTTTGTTTGTTAAATACCAAATAATAAGAAAAAAATGATTCAGTTAGATTAACCAACGTAAGCGTTATGTTTGTGAGAAGATAATTTTCTTTGTGTTATTTTTTACTATTCAAGAAGTATTTTAAAGGTGTTTTAAAATAACTAGTTACTAAATAATAAATAAAAATAATTTAAAATAGGTAAGGATTTAACTGATTAGTAATATAAATGATTAATAATTACTTTCATATGATACATAAAAATATGTAAGGTTTTGACTGATAGTTAATTGAAATAAATGATTAAAAAGTACTCATTGTTTGATTCCCAAAACCAACATTTACCAGCCCGAAAAAATCGTCCCTTTTTTATAAATCCTTACATTTATCAACTCGTGTAGGTAAATCCTAAGATTTACTGGTAAAACCTAAGATTAACCAATATACGGACTTTTACAGTAACATTTATATACACAAAAATTGCGCTTAATATACCTGCACAAGGAATTGCATTCGCTTTGAAGAAATAGATATAAATTTAAAATATTCAGACACGCGTGTAGTCAATATTAACCTTTTCAGTAAACATGTTGTAATATTTCTTTATTTTCTGTATCGTTTCCTTTTACTTCGAGTTTGCTTCCAAGTTAATATAAATTGTGATTTTCATGTTATATTAATGTTTATATTGAAAATATTATCAGTTTTGAGTTACTAATTATATTATAATACAATTACATGAGAGCGAAAACGAATGGGAGGAAAAAGAAGAGGATGTAGAGGGAAACGAAAGTGTAAGAACACCGGTAAAAAAAAAGAAGTAGAGGACGATATTTATACTGTCAAGAATGCCGTAGGAAATAACAAGAATGCCGTAAAACAACATACCAGCAGACATTTTAAAGCATGATGATAAAACATTAACTAAAAGAATATAGAAAATGATAAAAAACATTTTAGGAAGAAGGAGAAAATACCAGAAAATTGGAATAAAGTAGTAATAATGCCCTTACATAGGAGTACCAGGGAGAGTTCAAAGCAGGAAGAACGACCATTAACCAAATATTGATTATGAAAGGGCTCCAACAAAGTAGATACGAACAAAATTTAAACCTACATCTGTTATTTATTGATTATAGGCACGGGTGTAGTTCCATCAGAAGGAAGAAGTATGGGAAGTATAAGGAAAGTTAGGGGTTGGGAGCAAGCTGAGAAGGTTACTGAAAATGACTATTAGCAAAACAACATCTTTAATAGTAAAAAAAAAGAACTGGGACAAGGGGATCCACAATTCCCGTTAACATAGTGCAGGAAGTAATTCTAATTCTGAGAGAAGTACAAATAACGAAATAGCAGAGCTGTTCAAAAACCAAGCAATGTTCAAATACTCAGAATGTAAAGGCTGGCTGCAAAAATAGCTATGATAAATTATTATTAAGTTTCAACAAGATGTCAAAATTCTACGAAAAGTAAAATATAACAAAGTGGCACAATTTTTGTGAAATGGCAACTAAACGTAAATCGGAAGAGTCTGTTAACGTGTCCCTTCCAAAAAGGTCCAAGAGAGAGATCCACATATTAGAGTTACCAAGTGAAGTTCTATTGCAAATATTTTCGAATTTGTCACCAGGACAACTATTTTTTTAAAATATTCGACCCGTATACCATAAATTGAAACCGCCATTTTTTTCAGTTTATTATATACAGGTCGAATATTAAAAATAACTGTTGACACCCTACACTTTGGAAGGAAATATGAATGAGCACATTTTTCCAGGATGTGTAGAGAATCAAACCCATGCTTGTTGGATTGCGAACTAAATATTTTAGCATCGTGTTTTTACCATTCGCTGAATGGTCATTTGTTAATTAAAATTGGCGGTAAGTTTAAAAATTGAAAGATGATAATTTATTAATAAAAGAGAATAATTTGTGTAGTTCGCAAAGCTGCCACCGAGAGATGGCGCCAAAAACAAAACAAAAATCATAGTAGACGTCAATAAAAAAACTTCCACCTGAGAGCCGGACTAATGACCCCCTGGTTCACAGTAATACAACATAAAATAAAATAAAATGTACACAACAGGAATTGTGAATTACCTTAACAAACATTTCGTTTTTTTAACTATTGATACTTTTGGCACATGGCATCTGAAAAACTATTTTATATAATAAAATAATCATTACCATTATTTGTTTATGAAGTATTTAATCATTATTTATTTAATTAACAAGAAAGAAAAATATAACGTTGAAAATGTTGCCAATTAGGTAGTTTTAAATAATATTTTCCTTTCAAGATTTTGGTTAATTAGATTTCTGTAATTTTATCTACGGGATTATAAATTTATTTAATAACAAAATGAATATTACATAAGCTCATAACACTAATTTTTGTGCTGCAAAGAAAGTTTTATTTAACAAATTAATATATGGAACGTCCTTCCGAAATGTTATTATGTCTCATATAACTCATGACGTGGAGAGATGTGGACTAAAATATTATTGTATAAACAGGATATAACCCGGAACAAGGTACGTACTCTATATCAAAATTTAATGTAGACTTACGTTTTGTAGCTTTTAAATTTTATATGTTTACTTTTGTACAATATGCAAAAATGTTCTATTTTCATTAGATAGTAAAATTATGTTAGTACAATAAAACTGTTGAAAATATGTATTAGGACATTATTATTACAAAAAAAAGAAATGTGTTTCAATTCTTCATTGAAAAATGTTAGAATATTTTATGTTTCATTTACAAAACAACTATTGATAAAATTGTAATTGAATAGGTTATACTGTTGAACATAAACTTGAATATCTTCTACAAGACAAAATCTTGACTCTGGCAAAAGAAACTGATAGACAGTTAAATAAATTACATAATTATATTAACACAATACACCCCAATATCTAATTTACAGTGGAAATAGAAGAGAATAAATCAATTAGTTTCTTAGATTTAACCATCACACACAACAAGAATAAACATGAATTCGAGATTTACCATAAACCTACACAGACGGACACAACGATTCACGCAAAACTATGTCACAGATTGTACAAAAGTATACGTAGGACAAACGGGAAGGACTTTTGAAACAAGAATGAAGGAACACGAGAGAAGTTACAAAAACAAGAAAACAGACTCATTATACGCTAACCATTGTTTAGAACATAATCATATAGATATATTACCAATTAGACATAAATAATTCCCCTCTACTTAATTTGACACTACAATAGTAAATCCCTCCCCCTCCGGGATTTGTATATACGAAATAAAAAGTAATCACCCACCTGATGAAGCCATTGTATGGTGAAACAATGGTAGTGAAAATAAAACATTTGAAACCCTCGAATTTTATTATTTCTTAGTTTAAATAAGTTTCAAAAAGGATTCTCTTCGTCAATCAATTAATATAAATTATTTTTAACATTATAGTTATTTATTAAAGATTGTTTAAAAATAATAACTTTTATTAAAAGTAGGTTTCAGTAGGTACTAACCCTTCCTATTAGACAAATAATAAATACCTACAGGCCTGGATTATTACCAATAACATTGTGTCATCCGTCCTAGACCTTTAATAATAATATTAATTACATACCATATTTGGGATATATGGAGGGCTATTCATTGATAATATTAGTTCCATAACAAGTAATTAATTGCAGTAGTAAACACCGGTGTGAAGATATCCATAAATCCCAGCAATAAAACTGTTTACATGTAAATTTCCATAAGAGGAAAATCAATCACAACTTTCTTATTTGAAAACCAATCGCGATGATCTGAAAGCTCACACTTTTGTGAATCTACCATAGTTTTCCCCCACAGAAAAAATAAAAGGAACATGTATAAAATGCATGTTATGTAAACGACGACACTAAAATTACTCGAAAAATGCGAATATTTAAGACGCTCTAGTACTTTTAAAAAAAGTGATGTTTTGAAGAATTTTTTTACATGATAGGGCACACAGTCTCTGCAATATGCCATAGTTTTCTCCCACAAAAATAATAATAAGAACTATCAATAATTTTGGTTTATATTGAAAACGGTCCAACATGTGACTGCACTGTGAACAAATGCGTATATACGGAATATCTTTTAATATTTAGGTTATTAAGGGTAGTAAACCATTATGGGTAAACTCGAAACATATATCATTCTATAGCAAATTTTCCACCCTACACAGTGGTATAAATATGTAACTTTTTTTATGAAAAACAAGTGTAACAAGTTATGACGTCAAATGTATTGTTCATGAATGTAAATTTGATAAATTTTAATATTTAGTGCGATCTTAAGGGTAGTAAACATTTGGGGGGAAACTCCTCGTACATATCTTTCGATAGCAAATCTGTAACAAGTTTTGACCTTGTTTTTCAACCGGTGATATCCCAGCAATAAAACCAACCGTTTACATGTAAATTAATCATAACTTTCTTATTTGAAAACCAATCGCGATTATTTTTTCACCATCTGAAAGCTCATAATTTTGTGCAACTACCATACTTTTCCCTACAGAAAAAATAAAAGGAACATGTATAACAAGCATGTTATGTAAACGACGACACAAAATTACATTACATTAAAGAACAAAGGATTTTAGGTCATAACTTGTTACACTTGTTTTGCATAAAAAAGTTAATTATACCACTGAATAGAGTGCAAAATTTGCTATCGAAAGATATATGCTAAGAGTTTCCCCCCAAATGTTTACTGCCCTTAAGATCGCACTAAATATTAAAATTTATCAAATTTACATTCAAGCACAACAGATTGACGTCATAACTTGTTACGCTTGTTTTGCATTTGTTTTGCATGTTAGGTGCCCTACAGCCGTGAAGTCAGAAGTTGGTTAAATGATAATTACCATCAGCAGTGGATTGGTCGTGGTGGTCCTATAGAATGGCCCCCCAGATCTCTAAATCTCTAAATATTGTGGATTATTTTGCGTGGGGATTTATCAAAAACATAGTTCATCAAACGCCACCAGAAATCATTGGAGAGTTAGAACAAAGAATTCGAAATGCGGTTCAGCAAATTACCCCTCAAATGTTGCAAAATGTTCAAAATTCCATTATACTAAGGGCTGCTGCAAGTATTGAAAAAAATGGCGGTCACTTCGAACATTTACTCTAGTATTAGTTAATGCATCACTGTAATTATGTATTTTATTGCTTGTTTCTAAATAGAGTAGTCTATTAAAAGGTGTGGCGCTTGATATTTGTGGTTATAAAATAAAACGTTACCAAATTTACATTTTTTAAATTGTTATGCTGAGGAGTAACCGTGCATCTACGAACTTTTTTGCAAAGGAATTTTTGACTTATTTTTGTTCGAGGAACAACGCCACGTGAAGCTTGCGTGCGAATTTTTACACTCGCTGTATACTACATTACGCTTTTATAGAGTAACACCTTTTCTGGAAAAAAAATCATCTCTGCAAACATAGAACTCCGCCACCGTCATTATGACATTGATAAGGTCTTGTATTATTATTTTCCCTAATTTTCTTTTTCTTATGTAATTGCGGCATAATATTATTTTTATTACTTCGCATACTATCACTTTTCCCAACATACATTTTCTCGCCCAAATTTCTTTTATCATGGCCCATATAAAATATTTCCTCCATATATAGTCCGATCCGTTATCCGATGAGAAGTAAATTTGAATTTTTTATTTTATTTCTCGCAGAATATTTCAAGCTCAGAGAACTTCTTTAAAATTTAGAATCATTAATAAATCTGACAATGTATGTTGTACAATTAATAGGACGTCTCATCGCAATCAAAGACGATCCTTTCTGTCAACTTTTGATTGAAAATAAAATTAAAATAATATATTTCAACAATGGAATATACAGGGTCCACGGAAAAACGAAACACCCTCAATATCTAAGAATCCATTTTTGTTTCTTAAAATCGCTGGAAACTGGAAACTTTAGATCGTTGGGGAACAACTTTTGGCGGAGAAATGATCGCCATATCTTAAACCCCCTAGCCGCAGGGGTGCCAACCCTAAAATTCTTAAATTACACTAGGGGTTGAGTGTTACCTTATTTAAAAGCTTACGTCATTTGCATTTCAACGGTGTATCAATTTTTGAAATCCATTTATTCGTTTTCGAGAAATTAGCTTATCAAGATAACTAAGGTACAAAACAGAAACGGCAATTTAGTTAGAAAAACAGTCAAGATTTATTTGAAAAGTTGTTGGAAATAGCCTACCCCAACTTCCATACAATACATAAACGTTGCTCAAAACCAGGACGTCTTTAGAAAATTTCCTGCCTGCCGTGCAGTGACCCCTGAAAATTTTCAAAATGTACGTCGTGGGTTTGAGCAACGTTTGTATAATTGTATGGAAGTGGGTGGAGGCTAACTTCTCCTTACAACTTCTAAATCTTGACCGTTTTTCTATCTAAATTGCTGTTTTTGTTTTGTACCATAATTATCTTGAAAAGCTAATTTGTCGAAAGCGAATCGATGGATTTCAAAAATTGATACAACTTTGAAATGCAAATTACGTAAGCTTTTAAATGAGGTATCACTCAACCCCTAGTGTAATTTAAGAATTTTAGGGTGGGCACCCGTGCGGCTAGGGGGTTGATGATATGGAAATCATTTCTTCACCAAAAGTTGTCCACCATAGATCTAAAGTTTACATGTTAGAGCGATTTTAAGAAAAAATTTAGATTCCTAGATATTGAGGGTGTTTCGTTTTACCGCGGACAGCCTGTATGTGGCAAGAACAAATAATCTGTTAAAAACTGTTAAAAGTTACATATATGGTTAAAATTAATTATTAAATTGGTAAAGTTTAAGCGCGCAAAAAACGATAGGTTCTGTGTGACATCACCGCCACCGGCCACACACCTGTCACAGATGAACTGTTTATGATTATCGATTTATCGATTGTGCTGCTTGTTTTTAAATATACACAAAGAAGAATTAGAAAATAAAAGTCACCAATAAAGAACATTCAACGCAAAGCAAGCAGGGTAAGAGCAAATGAATGTCGCAATATGCATTTGTGTATGGCCGATGACGTCACGACACGTTTTGGCGGGAAGTTTTTTAATTCAAATTTAATTATTTTTTAAGCCTATAATATCTTCGGACAAAAAGCAACATAAAAAATACGGGTACTTTAATTTTTAATGTTCTATCTATTTGCTAAATAAAAAAATCTGCAAGTTCCCCATTAAAAATGTTAGAAAAACATGTATGAATCATATACTAATATTCGTCCCCATTAGGGAGCCAATTAGTTTTATAATATATTGTTTGATTCCTACAGTAGTATTTGCCACTGGATCAACGATTTTTATCATTTCATATATACGAGAGCGGTAGTATTTATTGCCCTTACATAGAAAATACATAACATTATTTTTCAAAATAGCAATCAACACAAATATACTACATTATGATTTTATAGAGTAACACCTTTTCTGGAAAAAAATCATCTCTGCAGAACTCCGCCACCGTCATTATGACATTGATAAGGTCCTGTATTATTATTTTCCCTAATTTTACTTTTTCTTATGCAATTGCGACATAATATTATTTTTATTACTTCGCATACTATCACTTTTCCCAACATATATTTTCTCGCCCTCACAAATTTCTTTATCATGGCTCTTATAAAATATTTCCTCCATACACAGTCCGCTCCGTTATCCGATGAGAAGTAAATTTTAATTTTTTATTTTATTTCTCGCAGAATATTTCAAGCTCAGAGAATTTCTTGAAAATTTAGATTCATTAATAAATCTGACAATGTATGTTGTATGTACAATTAAACGGACATCTCAGCGCAATCAGACAATCCTTTCTGTCAACTATTGACTGGAAATAAAGTTGATATAATACATTTCAACAACAGAATATATACTGCCACCGTCAAGAAATACAAAGAAATGTTAATTAAATATTTTAACATGGTCGTATTTAATTCATTAAAAGTGAAAAGTCGAAAGATTTAAATTACTAAAATTGTTTGAAATTTAATTAAAATTAATTTATTGAATTTAAAGTTTAAAGTATAAAATTAAAGACATATTAAAACGAGAGTCAATTTCTGTCAATTAGAGTGAAATTTTTCATTTTATAAGCACACAATTATGTATTATTTTGTTGAAATACATAAACAAAATATTGATTAAAATGAGTTTCAAGATATTCTTTAAAAATATTTCGTTATCGTTTAATTAAATAAATGTGAATGGTTCATAACAAATATTTTTTGGTATATTACGATTTAATTACAGATTTAAAACTCTAAATACAAATATTTTAATAAAAAAAAGCAGTTTATTGTTTATTCTCAGTTGATTCCAACAGAATTAAGTTCTTTCTTATCCGCTTTGTTCACTTGAGCGCCCTTATTATGGAATTAAATGTCTGAGGATTGTTAAATTTCGAATTTTACCCTTATAAGATACACGCAAGCGCATTGCTGTAAAAAACGTTGTTAAGATTTTGCTTATACATTTTGTGGACTGTCAGAAATTTCACAATTTTTCATTAGCGACATAACACATTGTAACAAACATGGACGTTGTATCCTGTTATAATGTGATGGGGAAATAAACTTCAAGACTAGTTTTGCGTTTCGAAGCATCCAATGACAGCACAATGAAAAATTAGTTGCTTTAAAAATACTGAAACAGATGAATTTTCTTTGCCAGGACACATGTTTTGCCCCAAAATTTTGAAATAGCAAGGGGTATTTACTCGGTTTGGAGCATTTCGCTTTTTTTTTTTAGTTACAGACCCGGTAAAAAATGAAAAAGCTTTGAATATTCAGAGCTCAATAACTCGGAAAGTAATGATCAGAATTCAAAAATTCAACACATCTGTAAAGCCCATCGATTGGGCATTCAAATGAGAGCTTTATAAATACCAGTTGCCATTTAAAAATTTTATGGTGAACTTTACCCCCCTTTTAGGGTTGCAACTAGGTGACTGCAAATAGATAAAACATTTGTCCACGGAAATTTACCTGTATGAGCGATTTTTAAAAAAAGTACTAATTGATATGGAGCCAACGGATGAAATCACAGAAACAGAACAGAAATTGAAGAAGAGTTTATTTTTAAATCTGCCTTGAAATTCCAAAACCTGTCACCAAACGCCTTATAAGAAATATAATTACTGTTAGACTTTGCCCAATACGTTACGTACAGAATGCAGTAACTCCTAAAGACTTCTTCACTTTACTACTTAGGGGAATATGAAAGAAATAATCTGCCGTTACACAAATGAAGAAGCCGAAAGAATAGTATCCTCTTAGAATGGAACACGTCTGGATCGCAAAAGAAAATGGACTCAAGTAAATACAATGGCATCAAACAGAACACACAGTGGAGAAGAATGATCACCTCGACACCTCGGGTAGAAGAGGATATGATATGATGATGATGATTTTAGATTCATTTCCTTCTTACCTTATATTTCATATTTCGTATTGATTTAAAAAAAAATCACTTTTGGTGCTTTATTTGTAGTACTGCTCTTTTAGGAGTACTATGAAAAGATTTATATTTAAAATATTTTCAACTGTTTAATTAATTTGATTTGTCATTAATTTATTCCATATTAATAAACGTATGTCGTTATAAAATGGAGCTATATTTAATAATGTGGGAATTGTTGTACCGGGTGTGCCAATTATCTGGGGTCGGTCTATTACGCCTTACCTATTCACTTGATTAAAAAATGTTTCAAGTAAAAGTTGTTTGGAGTCAAGTACTCTACACCATAAAATTATTCTAAAATATACAGGCTGATTAGTTTTCCCTGTACGCTATACAAGTTTGTTATTTTAAGTGGAACACTTTGTATATATATGTATTAACGATTACTTTGTAACGATTCTTTGGCATAATTGTAACAATGCTTCAAGTTAAACAGCCAATACCAAATGTCCGCGTATATTATACAGCGTGTTTCAAAATTGAAAATGAATTGTAGCATCTTTAAACGGGTAAAACTCGTTTTTTCAGATGGAACACCTGTATATTTTTATGCCATTTGATTAAGCTTTAAGTTCTTTTTCGATTGCGTATAACATTTCCTATAGCTAAAGTTAATTCTTTTGGAGCAATAGGTAATTTAGTATTAGGCAAAATAAAATATATGATAGTGATACCGTTGACGTAATACGTTGTGAAAAAGATTTATTTAGTTATTTTTCATAACAATGTTTATGTCAACAGACACAATTTCCATTATTACGCGGATATGAATCCGCATATGACCCATGAAATTTGGGGTGGTATTGTTGGTAATACTGTCATTGGTCCTCATTTTTTCGAGGGCCACTTAAACGACATCGGCACATTCTGTTCAACAACGTAGGAAATCTATTAGAGGTTGTATCACTGCTAAATAAAAGATATATGTGGTTCCAACACGATGGTGCCTCTAGCCATAACCATGTGTTAACCAAGGCAGTTATTAACCGAAATATACGGAAATAAATGGTTTGGAAGAGGTGGACTTGTTGCATGGCCACCTAGATCACCTGACCTAATCCCATTAGATTTCTTCCTATGGGGAAATATCAAAAGCATTGTTTACCAGCAAACACCAACTACACCTGAGGATATGTGAGAGAAAATTGTCTTAGCTTTTCAGCATATTAATTATGAAACACTTTTACGTGAAAAATTGTCTTTTCGGCAACGTTTAGAAATGTGCCTAAATAATGAAGGTGGTCATTTCGAAGAATATCTAAAGCGCGCCCTCATTTATATTTCTTTATTATTTTTAATAGTTGTCATTTCTATGTTTTGGTTAATAAAATATTTTACCCTATTTTGCAACGGGGAATCTGAAAATACGACAATATACAGAGGATATTCCATTTAAAATAAAAAAGTTGTATAGCGTACAGACAAAACTAAACCCTGTATATATTAGAATAATTTTATGGTGTAGAGTACTTGACTCCAAACAACTTTTACTTGAAACATTTTTTAATCAAATGAATAGGCAAGGCGTAATAGACCGATCCCAGATAATTGGCACACCCGGTATATGTAAGGTAATTTTAAAAATAAATAAATAATAAATTAGAAAAAAGACGCAAATATACGATTTTAACTAATGAACACATTCGGCGAGGCTTCATAATTGGTACAAATTGTTTTTTATTTGATCCTTATTGAATTTTATTCATTCTACAACGCGTCGTCATACATAACCGTTACGCATTCAATTTTGCTTTAAAATTATGGGAAAATAATTATAAATTTTGATTTGACTCCGCACACTGTATAAATTTGACGTTGCTCTCGTATTACTCACGAGTTGTACAATTTCACGTGCTTTGGTTTTTCAGAGTAAAATTTACAGTCGATATTTTGAATGTTTCTTCCCTTTAAAGTTATTCAGGTTCTTAAGAAACGTTGAAAAGTCTGTTTTAGATTTATTTGAGCATTTATGCATGGCCATCTCGTAGTGCTTTGTGTAGATGGAAATTTTCAATTTATTCAAACTATTCGTGCGCGAATGCAATAATAATTAGAGTTGCTCTTTTGGTTGCGGACACGGACCACAGTTATTGTTCCAAACCAGTGACCCTCATTTGACCAACAAATTAATATATCACATATGTATATCTAACCTATTCGAATTTAAAAAAACTATTACCTTATTACGGATATTTGCCAACTAATCAAATGATTAATTTCAAAATTATTTTAGAAAAAATTGTTGTGATTGAACAAATTTTCATTTGTTTATATTTGTTTATCATTGTATGCATAAGCGTTTTATCTAGCTAACAAATACGAACGTAAGAAGGAATCGGGATTGTAAAGTTTGTTTAATCAAGTAGATTATTTAAATATTTATGAGCGATTGATCTAAAATATAACAATATTAAAATACACTTGGCCATATTATACATCTTGTAATTAATATGATCAATGATTCCATTGACACTCCTGTCCCTACAGCTAAAGTAAGTACAGTTCCAGTACTTATTAATGTGTTCGTATTCGGAGTATTTTCCATGACCATTTTAAATTGTTGAATTATTTCTAAAATATCATCGCTATCATAACAAGTAGCAACTGAATTACTTCTAGCCATTATTATTACAAAATGATTTTCGAAAATGTATAATTTTGTTGTCCAAATATTGTACAACCGCGTCAAGCATTTAGCTTAACTTCACCGATAACTGATGAACTGTCACCTAGATTTTGTTCGCTAAGCAAGTGCAGTGAATTAAATTCGGATAAAAAATTTTCATAATTAGATGCAGCTTTTACCATATATGCCGCTGCGTCTGACAGCATGAGTAAAATTTTATCATTCGGTACCGGCTTCGGTAAGAAAAAAATGTGGTAATTCGTCGTGAATAAATCTTGTTATTCTATTATTTTTTTTACTTAATTCTTTTGTATTTATTAGAAAAGTTTTTGACAATTTTTCATCACTTAATACTCCGAGTATTAAATTTGCCACGTATCGTCCACATATATCTATTGTTTCATCTACACATATCTATACAGGGTCCTGCATATTAGCATATTATTTCCGTTCTTCCATTTCTCATTTCCTGTTACACTTAGAGATTTCTACCAAGGGCAGCGTTTAACTAGAGATAAATGAGCATTTCAGGAAATTATTTTTGAATATACAGCGTGTCCCGAAAAAGATCTGTGTGGACGCGTGCCATTTTTTTAAATGGGACACCTAGTATCTGTTTGCATAGTTCGAAGTGTTTTGGGGGTTAACTTTTTTTTGAATTTGATTCATGCATTCCGCAGTAATTAGCGATTACTTCAAAAAACTTAATTTTACGTACTAATTTTAAAGAAATCGCTGCGGCTACAAATGTTAAATTTAAGAGTAATTATTTGGCATATCTTTTAGCAAGGGTTGACGAATGCTTCAGACAAAGTTTTGTGTCTTTGCAATATACAGGGTGTTTAAAATTCATTACGACATTACGAGAAATTCATCTTCATATTTCTCATTTTTTTCAAATGGATCAGCCTGTATATTTTTACATGAATATTTGTAGAATTCAATTCTGAAGATTTGTCAAAAAACGATCATATGGCTGTCTTTAGCCGTTTACTAAAAAACAGCAAAAATGGTTAAGTACATATTCAAATAATATACTTTACACATCATGTCTGTCTGAAAACAAGGTAGAAATATCATGCTGCTGTAATTTTTACAAAATAATAATACGTGAATGATGTATTGCTTTAAAAAATACTGAAATGTGCGGGGTGGTCATTATTTCTTCGACGGCCATTTAAATGTGAAGCGTACCTACATTTTCTGAGAAACGTACTACCAAAATTTTTTACAACAGTTGCCCACTTGTCAGAGAGAGAATATGGTTTCAACATGATGGTGCACCCGCTCATTATACGCAAGCAGTGAGGGAACATTTATATAGTATTTCCAAATAAGTGGATAGGGAGAGGCGGACCGCAGCAATGGCCAGCAAGATCACCCGATCTCACTAAAATGGAGATGTGGGGATATAAAGGGCATTGTTTATCTACTATCAACTACTGTAGAAAATATGCATGAACGTATTCGAAATGCGTTTCAAAGTATTACAGCCGATATATTAAGAAGAGTGAAAAATTCTTTTAAAAATCGTGTTTGTGTTTGTTTAAATAGAAAACTTTTTGCAAAATTAGTTGTGTTTATTCATACTTATTAATTTTATTAATAATTTAAATGTTACAAATAAGAATGTTGGCGATATTTTAATAAACGGCTAAAGATAGCCATATGATCGTTGTATGAAAAATCTTCAGAATTGAATTCTACAAATATTCACGTAAAAATATACAGGTGGTCCATTTGAAAAATCAATGAGAAATATGAGGATGAATTTCTCGTAATGTCGTAATGAATTTTAAACATCCTGTATATTGCAATGACACAAAACTTTGTCTGAAACATCCGTCAACCCTTGCTAAAAGATATGCCAAATAATTACTCTTAAATTTAATATTTGTAGCCGCAGCGATTTCTTTAAAGGTAGTACGTAAAATTAAGTTTTTTAATGTAATCGCTAATTTCGGCGGAATACATGAATCAAATTCAAAAAAAAGTTAGATATCAATAGATACCCCCAAAACACTTCGAACTATGCAAACAGATACTAAATGTCCCATTTAAAAAAATGGCACGCGACCACACAGATATTTTTCGGGACAGCCTGTATATTCAAATATAATTTCCTGAAATGCTCATTTATCTCTAGTTAAACGCTGCCTTTGGTAGAAATCCCTAAGTCTAACAGGAAATGAGAAATGGAAGAACGGAGCTAATATGCAGGACCCTGTATAGGTTTCAATTAAATAATCAGCATACTCAATGCATTGTTGATTTTGAGGAATTTCGGAATACAATTCTTCTACAAAACAGTTTTCTACATCCTCAAGATCTAAAAACAATAGACCAAAAGTCCATGGCAACTAGTGACCTACTTTACAATCGGTTTTCTTGTACTCATTTATCAATCTTAAATTTTGGACCTCAATCGAAAGACAACATGTCAGCGCGCAATCGGCGCGTAACCTTTTTGGGGATTAGAAATATTAGGAGGTATAGCTAGTTCGCTAGCCATTGGCGACACTACTTGCTGAAAAGGGTCTACTAAACTGACTGCTGCGCACAATTGAACAACACCCGATATTTCAACAATACAAATAAAATTTGAAAAAAAACATGTATTTTAATTTTGTTCGATGAATATTTTTATTTATTTTGTGTCTGAGTATGATTAAATTCAAATCGTTTACAAAGAAATTTTAAAAAATCACTAGTTTGTTCAAAAGGTGAAAAATTACCAATGTAAAATTATTTCCAGCTTAATTTAAGCGTTTTGAAAAAGCCAGACATAAATACTGTGTTTGAATTATTAAAAACAATTTTGTTACTATATAATATTTTAAACATTACACCTCCTCAAATAATAGTGTGTTTTTCAAGTGTAACCAATATTTCATTTTGATTAACCGAATATATTTGCAGCTGGTGCTGAAGCAGCTAACTTAGATAACACGTGCAAGCAAAGCCTATATTGGAACATGAAATTAAATCAATAAAATAAATAGAATTGCAATTTGTAATTGATACATGACAGTTTTGAAAATGTAAATATTTTTTATGCAAATTAAAAAAAAAACATTAATTCGAGCTTAATATTCCATATTTACATATAATATTAATGTGAAATAGTGACTAAAGTATACGAAAGTGTGGTCGGTTTTTAAATAAAATATAAGCAGTAAGACTGACCTCTCCTTTTCCTCCTCGATTTTGCTCCAAAGGGTCGATATTTCAACTTCTTTCTGGCAAGCATCCAACTCCAATCCTCTCCACACTCGAGAATATGTCTGTGTAGTTCACTCAAACTATTGCACGTTTTTGAACACTTAGTGCAGATTCTTGCTTCACTGCGCGTCCATGTTTTACTCATAGGAAAATCCTCAACATAGCCCACCTTTCCCAACCCAGGTATACTGAGATGTTTATACAGTTCACTCTGATTACCAACAAATTCGTAATGTTGAACCCAAGCGTTTTGATGAAAAACACTTTTATGGTCGATGAGTTGTTTTATATTCGGCAGTTTTAGACCACACGCGGCACAAATGTATATCCGTGTCCTCGCCCACTCTCCTGTCAATTCCACCAAAGAATTTTTATCCCTTGGAATGTTCGATTCTTCAAAGTTTTCCGTTTCCTGTGAAGAACAAATTAACGTTATTCTATCGGATTTGTCGATGTCGGGTTCATCCACCAAAGAAGCTCGTTTCAATTTTAAGTAATGTGGAATTTCACCGCAATCTTTATACAAATTGCAATGTTTTACATCTAGGACTTTTTCCACGCCCGAAAATGCTTCAATTTTTATTTCGTCATTTGTACACTTATCGAATACATTCTCGAGCATTTCATTTAAAATGGAAGCGACGTCAGTTATTGCTTCACAACTGACGTCCTCGCCTAACCTTTTATATTTCTCAAGTGCGGCTTTTTTGTTGGCTTCTTCTTTTAAGTCCTCGAAAGGCCCTCTACGATCTAATATTCTATTTAGTTCCTCGTTTTGCATTTTGGTACGATATTCGTCCCCTTTGGTGTATTCTAATTTTTCTTTATCGGTTTTCTTTTCGTTTATTATGTTTTGTTGGCGATTTTTAACCAACAGTTGTGTCCACATGTCTAATTTCGAAAGATCTCTATTTTCCTTGCTTTCCAATATGCTTGCTTGATATTTCCTTCGCGTGAAATATTTGTAGTGTATTTCATCGTTTTTTGGCGGCAGTTTCTTTTTGGACGCTTTTGAGCCGTATTCAATCTGTGATTCTAAATCTTCTCCAAATTGTGTGGAAAGTAGTGCTACTACTGGTGTAGCTGCGTTTAGCGATATATCGCAGCCGAAATTTTCAGATGGGGAATTGTTAATCTCTTGCATTTTTTCAAAATTAGATATTCTATTTTCAGATTCTTCGTTTTTAAAAAGTTTGCCATCGATGTGATTCTGTAAATTTTCTTGGATGTTACACTTTATACGGTTATAAAAAGCCTTATCAAAAACGTCATCAAACGTTAACGAGCTTATTTTTAAATTGTCGATAGAATGATCAGTTATTTTTTTTACTCTAAAATATGCATCAAACGTCGGATAAGGGTTGATACTGTTGGAAGATTTTTCGTTCGTTTCGGTGTTATTAATTTTATCATTTTTGTTGTTTTTTGAGCGCTTTTTAGTTGGTTTCGATTGCGTTATCTTAGCTTGCAATCTCGTGTTGCGCTTAACGCCGACTTTTGTACTTTTTACAGTGACTTTCTTCTTTCGGAGCTCCTTGCGCACGCCCATTCTCAAATTGGGTCTATTAAGATTCGTTTCAATTTGGGTTGTCATCTTCTTAATTTTTGTCTTATGTTTGCTCTTTATTAAATTCGTTTTTTCCTTATCTTGATTTTCACTAGACTCTGCATCGTAGAGATTATGGGAAATAATTGCACCGTTTAACTTTGGTTTTTCCCCCTCCGTTGTTTCGAAATTTTTCGCTTTATCTTCGCTCACTTCTGGAATTTCTGCGGAAAATATGTCGTGTATTTCGAAATTGTGTTCTTCTAAATGGCTCTTGAAGAGAAACCGTTCTTCGCAGTTCGAACAAGCGAAGTATTTTTTGGAGTGTTCCTCTACAAGATGTTTGAACAGTTGTTTGAGGTTGTGTTCGACATTGTTCAGTTTATTACAAAAAATGCATGCGGTTGTAGATTGCGATTGTTGAAACCTTGAACTCGATCTTCTCGCCTGTTTTTCGGAATGACACCTATCGACGTGTTTTTGTCTCAGATTTGTTGTAACAAAGGTACGATCACAGTATAAACACAATAATTTACGCGATAATTTTTTATTTTTAATCACATCGGAAGTTTGACCATTCAAATTGATAGTGTAGGTGTTAAGAATGTCCTGGACTTTATTCAAAGGTACACTGCAATATAAACTGGAAATGTTTTCAGTAGTTGAGAATCTGCTTCTTTCTTCTCCGTCGTCATCTTCGTCCTGTACATTTCCTGTTATTGCCGCCGTTTCTGGAAGCACGTCCATGGAGTTGCCGCAACACTCGGATGTTGAGATATTGGCGGCTTCATTGGAGAAGTCCATTTTACGCAGGTACAGGGTAGACGCTGTAACCGGACTTGGCGAAAGCGAACCGACTGATACACTATTGAGCTGTGTGACGCAGTCCTTCGCCTTTCCGTCTCCCGGGGAGTCCACGGACTCGCTGTTCACCATTTCGAGGGAACGATCTGCGAGAGAAAAAAGCTCATAACAAAAATCGACCACACGATGCTCATATATTAGGGGAATGTTTTATGCATATGTGTTTTTGCACATGCAATATTTCCACAAAAATACTTGTTAATTCACCGACTAAAAAGATTAAATATGTTTTCAAACAAAAATGTATAGATACGAATCATAATTGCAAATTTTAATAATGTTAAGTTACTGTAAAGTTATAATGATAGAGCCTGTTTAAGTTAAGAACTCTTATACATAATCAATGCGCAGAAACGAATTTTCATATTTTTCGTCTTCAGTTGGTACATTTTAATCCATGCATGCAGTGACGCCAGATATTTTTCGTAATTTCCAATTGCTATTTATTTAAGAGTTTGGTAAGTTTTATAGTTTGTAGTTTATGTTTAGGTAGTAATTCGTTATAGACATTGACTTTTATAGTGCACTTATACAGGGTGTACCAACTACGATGGAAAGTTCAATTGCTCCGTTATTAATGGTAATTCAGTTCTGAAACTTTGTACGCATTGATAACTCAAATTTCTCTATCAACTAAAAATATGTACAAAGATGGCCGACTTTCGGTTATACCGGAAGTCGGCACAAACTTTCTTATTTTAAATGCAACACCCTATTTATTATTATCTTTTTGGATTGTCCATAAAAAATAAACACCAGTTTATTAAACACATATTTGGTCTTAGTGGCACTGTTTCGGAGTTATTCGACTTTGTTTGAAAAAAACGACTCTTGCAGTGTTTTCGGAAATTTGAAGTATCTCCGGAACTAATGTGCGAAAAGAGCTGCCTGCGGTTTTCACCATTCGATTTATTAAGAAGCATTTTATTCCTCATTGCAAATTGTAACAATTCGGTTCATTAAAACGTGAAATAAGAACATTGGAAATTCAGACTTTTCAATC
>JAFFZR010000315.1:8445-24615 GCA_018397195.1 Lethrus apterus
TTAACCCTTTTGATTCCAAATTCTTTTGTTGCACTCTCGAGTCCCGAATAGCTGTGTTCTCCTTTAAAAAAAAAAAAACATGTATATATTCGGTGGCGCCCTTTTTGATTAAATAAACAAGGAAAAAAAATATATTATCAAATTAAATCTCTTAATTTCTTTTCAAATTAATAAAAATAGTGGAGTACGAACCACCCCACACACTGAGTGGTCGAAGGTAACCCACACACCAAAAAAATGTAACCAACCTCAGCCAGTGGCCATGGCAGCTTCGATGGTGGCGCTTCTGGGCGGTCTTTGCAGGCGGCGTTGATGCAGGAGTGAGGTAGGAGGTTTCTTGCGGGGTCGTGGCAGCCGAGGCGCTGATGGGCCCCCGCATTATGTTATAAACATAAACATGTTGTCGAATAAAAAAAAATAAAGGTAATTTAACCAACCTCAGCCACGGTCGCTTCGATTGTATCTAATGCCCGCACTATGTGTGTTAAAAATCTCCATTTCCTACAACCTAATCTCTACACTGTGCCGAAACGGGACGGTCAGAGACCATAAGTCTGTGCCATAAGTGACCATAATAAAACAAACTTAATGGTGGCGTGGTTGACCGTTTAATGATGACTAACTTCAGGTTGGTAGGAATCACCGAAATCTACTATCAATTTGCGCCATCTGTTCAGCAAGTTGAAATACTGCCTATAACTTTTGTTTATATGCTTTTAACTGTCACTTTTAAATTTTTAACTTTTTAAACTTAATTTTTGAGTGTTTAACTCGTTTTACATAACAGTTTAATTAGCAGTGGAACAACATATAATGTAGAATGCCCCACGACGAAGATTTTGCAGAATGTCAAAAAAAATTAATATACGAAGAAAAAAGAAGGTTAGGAATTATACAAGATATTTCAATACAGGTATATTTAAAAAATATAATGCTATAGGTTTTAATCAAGCAAAATTAAATAAAAAAATAGCCAGACAAGATGAAGGTTAAAATTTTCTTTGTAGTTCTTGTATTGACTATAAAATGGCTATATATCCCGAAATTGAGTTTGCTGTTTGCTTTTAACAATTGAGCAGTTTTATTATTCATGAAAATCGACCTATACATGGGCAAATTATCATTATTAATGATACCTACTGTTATAAGTTTTTTATTTTCAATTTTTATTCATTAATGAATATAAAATGTAAAAAATGAGATTGTACATACTTACAAAACATTTTTCATTGAAAACTGTCTTTAATTTTTAATAATGTATTTTTGTTAAGTTGGAGCATTACATCTTTTAATGAAAGAGGAGTGCCCATTGTACATACATGACCTTGTTATTTATTGATTATTTTCATCCCCACAACATGAGAGGGTGAATCTGTCTTAATCTGTTATTTCACCCCCATTATACCTCGAATGTGTTTTATCCCAGTTTGTTTCACTTATCATTAGTTATTTTTTAACTATTGAAATTGTATAAGTTGTCTTTAGTTTTCAATTTGTAAGTTATAATTAATTTTTCTCGAAGTTTGTATATTGTTTTATTTTAGCATGTAGATATTGATGAAGAGAAACACCAAATTAATAGCCCTAAGAAGAAAGATGATACATCCAATCAGCAAATTATTCAAGAAGATGAAAACTCCTTTTTAGATAATGGTCAATCTCAGTCTACAGTTAACTGTGTCGAACAAGTACGACTTATTCATATATTTCACGCGATTTTGTTTTAATGCATTTTTAACCTAACATCTTAATTAGGAGTACATCGTAGTTTGTAGTGTAATTTTGTCTCATTAGTTTAATTTTTAGAATGCTCCTTTAGTCGATCGGCTTAATTTAAGTTGCAATGAAGCCTCGTTAGAAAAGGAAAAGCAAGCCTTTATCAATAAAATTGTTAATTATGAAAATCCCTTAACATTTAGATCGGTAAGCATGACTTTTTGTAGCATATTTTTGTTTGTTTTATTTCATTTTACGAAAGTTGATTGGCATAGTGAATTAATATACTTAACCGATAAATATATTTCAAATCCATATTTCATAGTTATAACTCCAATATGTGTCTAATGAACGATTTGCAAAAAGAAAAAAATATTCAAGCTGTATGTTACTTCTTTTATGAACAGGATTCAAATATGACTCACATTACCAATAAGCAAAATTTTTTGGTGGCGCTCATCAATTTGAAATGAAAATCTTTATGATAATTTGTATTCAAGATGTTGACGGAGTTTAAATCACTGCAGTTTTTGTTTTTTACTGGAGGCATAAGGCTTCCTGCATTTCTATTATTCCGAGTACACCAAAACTAAATAACAAACAAACAAAGGCAATTTCTTACTCTGACACAGTCCGAATGTAATACAAATGAACATTCTGAGAGTAAATTTTTGGAGAAGATAATTTAGGGTTGAATATCTCTGGTAATCAGTTGTTTAAAAATCTGAAATTTATATAGCAAGTTCAGTTAAGATTCTGAGTTTGACAAAATCAATAATTTGCGTTCATTTACCTTTGCCTAATTTGTTTTAATAATTTATTTTTTGATGAAATATGTAGATTAAAAGGTTTTCAATACCTGCAGTTCCAAGTTGCTCTGGCACAGAAAGGTTGATTGGGGTCTCACTGTATATCTTTTCCTAACATCGAAAGACAATTGAATGTATTTTCACCAAGCGTTAAAAGGCTAACTACATATATAATATATTTTTTTAATTTTCAAGTATCTCTGTTACAATACGATTATTATAAATGGCTTTTCTCTTCAGGTTATTAATGAGAGCAAAGTTTAACAATTTTTCTGAATTTTAACCTACCCACCATTTCAACTAATAAACAAGGGTGTAATTTGAAACACACGGTATAATGAAAAATGAAATAATTATAATGTAGTTTTATTTTAATCCAACGTTTATCATTGTATGTTTATCTTAAATGAAGAGAAATAATACTCTACGTCTCAACGCCACAACTTTTAAAAGTACTTTAATTAACACTTCTGAACAGTATTAATTTGGAATGAAACTAAAGTGCTTATATTATTCATTGTAGTGTCATTATGCTTGAATATTTTAACCAACACCTTTCATTGCTCAAATTATTAATTTACATTATCAAAATATCATCTAAGATTAAATTTGGTAATTTTTTTGAAATTAATAATTTTAATAGAATGATACAAGCCAGTGTACAATGTTGCGTTATGGGGAATATAGCCCCAATAACCCTCAATTACGTGTAACTACTGCTCCTTATTTGGGCCTAGGGGAATATGATCAAAGAAAGCACTTTTTGTTCAAGCAACGACAGGCTGACTACAAGGAACACATAAATAAAGTAAGGCAATTTTTCGATTGTTTCCATTTGCATAACGCAAAATCTAAAATTACAGAAAAACGAACAGATAAAAAATACTTCAAGGCCTTTTATCCTTGAGAGTAGACCCGTTTATGTGTGTCAAAATAAATCAGTACAGACCGATATACAAAACATCAATTGTACCTTGGTAAGTTCAATTTATTTCATTCTTTAAATATAATTTTCTTTTATTATGTTTTATCTGATTCATTTTTTTGTAAATTTTATAGTTTTTAATTACCGAGATAATGATTACAAGAATTATTGGGCAACATAGATTATTAAGTAAAATACAGAGCCCAGCAAAACCTGCCATTTTTACGATTTCATACTAAAAAGACAAAAGACTTTAACAAACTTAGCAAATCAGCCTGTAAATTACAGACAACTTTGCCGTTTTAATCTGTAATATTTACTAAGGTAATAGCATGGGTTTCCCCGGTTCATGTTTAAATAATTATATGTAACATTGCTTTCATTTTAAATCTTCTGATATTATCTAGATATTATTGTGATTTTCTTATATAGAAGTTTCTTTGTTATCATTGAGATGTGAAAGAATCTTCTTTATAAGAAAAATCTATCTATAAGTAAAATATAATACAATAATTATTATTTTTAAAAATCTATTCCATTAGTTCTAATGTATCATTTATTTTTCATAATGTTCAGGTTCAGTGTCCTAAACTGAATAGCGTATCAGAGGGAGTAGGTTCTGATACTGCCAGTTCAGATAAGGAAAATTGTTGTGTTTACAAAAATACACCTTCGGATGTACAACGAATTGATCAAAGACTAACAAGTGTTCAAAATAATTTAGATCAATCCAATATGGACAAACCTAGGAGCATTTTATCAAATAGACGAACAGCAAGTCCTAGAGGTAAATCTACATATTTTTATTGATTGAAATAAACTTAGATTATACTTCTTTTAATACAGAGCGTTTATTATCCGATTTAAAACATGGATATGGCCCAAGTTGCTTAGATGAACTTCAAAGGGTAATACATGTTTAAAAAGTGAATTGATGAACTTTACTTAGGTTTGTAGGAACGAGTAAAACGGGAAGTTTATCAACAGGAACTTCTCAAGCAGATCGAAGAAAAAAGAAGATTAACAGAAATGAGAGAGGAACAGGAAAGGAGAGAGCAAGAAAGAGAAAATCGAAGATTTGAGCAACAATTGATGCGTATGCAAGAAGAACAGTTGAGAGAAGAGCAACGAAGAAATCGAAGAGATGAACAGGCATGATTAACATTAATGTATATTTGGACAAATGAAATTAATTTAAATAGTCATAATAAGTATAATATTAAATTCGATAATGAATCCTATTTTTGGCTTTATATGTGATTTTAACACTTATGTAATTCATGTTAAAAATTCATATTTTTTGTAGTCTAGAAGAAATGGAGAAGAATTCCTAAGACGCAAGCAAGAACTACAAAATAGATCCACCTATCGCAAGCACTTGGAATCTGAGAGCAGCACATCAAGTCTTCGAAACACCAACGTGGCCTCAAAACTATCCCATTATTCCCCGCCCGTATCTCGTCGAAACCATTACTCTTACAGTGTTCCTTCAACCTCGTTCTCTTATCCAGAACCACTGTCCAGGTATAGTAACAATACAAACAGGTTTGATTCCTTAAACCGTAAAGATACTTTAAATCGAATGGATTCATTAAATGTTCACGATGCATCTTTCGCACGAGATTACGATAAATTTAATCGTTACGATTCGTTAAGTAGAATAGATTCGTTGAAACAAGACACTATGAATAGGTTAGAAACGTTGAGCATTAATGACAATTTGAGTAGAGTGCAACGTAGACACAGCGCAACACAACAGGACTTAAGTATGATAAGGAAGAGTCCTAAAATGCAGCGGCGAAGCAGTTCAAGTCGTCTGGACGATCCGTTACCAATACCGGTACTCAAAGCACATTCGCCGGTTGCTAGAGAATTAAAGCATTCAGTTGCTGTTAACTCTGGCCAATATACATCAGATGCACTTAGGAAACTTGAAGATAAGTGGCAGGTATGTTTATATCTCTTTCAAATAAAAAGTAAATAATTTAATATTAATTTTTATATACTTCATTTATCACTCTTTCCCACTATGTTACAGATTCCAGCTGTACAAAAAAATATTTTAAATCAAGGAGATCTGTTCAATGAGGGACATGGAAGGAGTGTATTAACACAGTTGGGAGCAATCAGAATGCAGCTTCAAAAAGAACAGTTACGAATGGATGAAACGTTGCGTCAACGTGGTAATTCACAATCTAATGCTGTTAACTTCCATTAACAAAACCTGTTCACAAGTTCAAATAGTTATTTTATAAATTGTTAGATACATACATATTTATATTTCTTGAATAGTAAATATTATGTTTGAATAAATATATTGCTAACACATATAATACTAGTATCGTTTCTTCTGAAAAACTGAGAAGCAGTGTTATAAAATATCTTCAAATTGCTTCTTTATTAAAGGAAACATATTTCAAAAATTGGCGCCAAATTATTGCACTATTTTCAATACCAACATTTTCATGTTGGTTATTTATTTAATTTTTGATAACCGAATAAAAGTGGAATAGAATCATAATTCATAACAGAATAATCTTGACCAAACTGTTTACCGTTTAAACTTATTGAACTTACAACTGTACCACGTTGTACATTAGAGCAGTTGGTAAAGAAAAGTTGCTCTTGGTTACTGTTACTATATTCGCATCGTTTAGTTGGAACAGACGTCCCTGTATTATACAGAGCAAAATTTTATTATTTAATTTGGTTTATTATAATTAGAAATTATGGCAGCTACACCAGGTGCAGAGGGGCCACCAGAAGAAGTTATAAAACCCATTGGTTGCGCACATTACAAACGAAAATCAAAGTTTGTGGTATGTTAATATTTTTCAGTAACCTGATGTACACCAATAAATTTTTAAACCATAGCTTTAAATTGTCTAGAAACTTTTGAGTTATTTTTGGAAGTCTTTGTACTCTTCATTCAAGTAAATATATTAGTGTACATGTTAATCTTATTTGTGAATTGTTCATGTTCACATTTTATTTATGATTTGCAGACTCCGTGCTGCAATAGAGTGTACACTTGCCGTTTTTGTCACGATGAGAAAGAAAATCACACTGTTAATCGAAAAGAGGTGACCGAACTGATTTGCACAATATGTGAAACAAGACAACCAGTTCAAGCAGAATGTCAAAAATGTGGTATACGTTTTGGAAAGGTAAATTTATCAAATTAAATATCCACGTATAATATATTAATACTTGTTGCACTGAATGTTTAAATGTGAGATCATCATTTAATTGCTTCAAATTAGTCGGTTTGTTATGATTGAATTGAGAACTGTTAGCATTCATTTAAAAAGATATGTATTTGTTGGCAACATTGATAATGTGTATTGCGTATTATGATGTGTATTAATTTTCTTTATTTATCTCTAATAATAAATAATATTTAAAATTCATTTTGACTAGTTTCATCCTAAAATTATTATATTATTTATCATTTTAAGAATGAATCTCTCATTGCTTCAAATGCAAGACATAGAATGTGTGTTGTAACATCAGCTATAGGGCTTTTTTTATTCTTCATTTTCTTAACCATTGTTCAATACAGTTTAAAAGTGTGAATTTTTCCATTGTACAATCACCCTTTAAGCATGTTTAAAACATTATCAGTTTGGTCCTTCTCCACTATTTTAAGAATATTGTCGAATAAAATACCCTTCTTTGCTGTAATCTTTTCTTCTACTTTTCACTCATTGATTCTAGGATTTCTACATATTACTCGGGTTTTTTTGCGATTTTTGCAAGATTTCTAGCCCTTCCTTGCATGATTCATTTTCTGACCATAATCCCCGCACATCCGTCCTCATAAAAACAACATTCTCAAAACTCTTCTCCCATTGGAGTATATATCGTCGCTGTTAAAGCAACACCTCGTAACCCCAAAATGCCAATTAATTTTACCCACTTACATTTTGTGGCTACGAGATGCTGCAATAAGTTTTTTAGGGATATTTAGCAATAACTTCTTAAACATCAAATCTAACACACTGTGGCATACGATATTCTTACACAAGCTCTAGTATGGCATACAGAT
Source organism: Lethrus apterus (assembly GCA_018397195.1). Classification (NCBI taxonomy): domain Eukaryota; kingdom Metazoa; phylum Arthropoda; class Insecta; order Coleoptera; family Geotrupidae; genus Lethrus; species Lethrus apterus. The sequence continues at coordinate 15,944 of JAFFZR010000315.1, forward strand.
TCAGTAAAAACCGAAATCAAATTTTTGCATTTTTGTGGGTTACAAGGTATTGCTTTAACAGCGACGATATATTACTTGTTAGATATTATTAACAGATTTTCTTTTAATTTCCATTATATTTATGGTATAATTTGAGTACATATTAATATTTATCTGAGTTATACCGATTGGTATAACGCACATTTGAAGAAATGACTTATTGTAAATTTGATTGTAACATTAGATATTTTGAGCTAACTTTATGTATTAAATGTCGGTCGATTAATATAATTGAATCATCGCTATGAAATTTTATACATTGTTGTATTTTCAGTATACCTGCCTCGAATGTAATTTATTTGACGACGAAGATAAAAATCAGTATCATTGCTCTGGTTGTGGCATATGTCGAATCGGAGGATCGGACAGATTTTTTCACTGTGGAACATGCAACATGTGTCTTCCAATTCAATTACAGAATGGACATAAAGTACTTTTAGATTATTTATCTCTAAAAAATTATTTATCATGATAAATTTGTAGTGTGTGGAGAATGTTTCACGAGCAAACTGTCCTGTATGTTTAGAAGATATACATACATCACGTATACCTTGTCATATACCAGCATGTGGACATTTGTTACATCGTACTTGCTTTGAACAACTTTTGAAAGCTGGCCACTATGCCTGTCCAATTTGTCAAACTTCTGTTATGGATATGACAGAATTATGGAAATTTCTAGATAATGAAGTAGCTCACACACCTATGCCTCCAGAGTACAGACATTATATGCTTGCGATACTTTGTAAAGATTGTCATAAGGTTAGCCCACATATATAACATTTAGCAAATACAATTTCTTTCTTTTATAGGAAAGTACTGTTAACTTTCATGTTGTTGGCCTTAAATGCAACGAGTGTGGTTCATACAATACATGCAGAGTGAAAGGACCGCCTTCAATAACATCCAGGCGTAAGTACTTGTTTATAAATGAAAATTTAAATAAATCTTTTATTTCTTATTAGGTGAACCCGGATCTAGTCATGATGAAACAGCTGTAAGCAATGATATAGAATCTATAAATGAGGAACAAAGTCTGAATCAAGAAGATAACGCGTCCGGGCACAACCAAACATAAGTTATGTGTATAACAGAAGGTTCAATAAATTAAACAAATTGTAGGTTCAGTATTTTTTAAAGATGCAACTACATCACAAAGTGATTTTTTTATATTTTTAGTACTTTAGCTTCCTTAAAAATACTCAGTGCTGCACATATTTTTGTTTCTAACGTATGCATTTTTTATAATTTATAATGGCTCTTAGTGATAATATGGTATAGGATGATTTTATTGTACACTATGGCTCATATTCTCTCATATTTTTATGGACTCTTTTAACAATATTAAAGTTGTTAAAAAAATTTAACGAATAAGAGAATATGCACCTTAACGTTTTTAATTTCTCAGGTTTTATTGTTAATTAGTGCAAATTAGACAAATTAATGATAGCTTAAATGATATACAAGTATTGCAGCAATAAATGTATGTAATTGTGCCAAGTAGATACAATTATTTCATAGAATGATAAGACGGTAATGGTGTTTTTTTTTTCTAATGTGAGAATATGTGAGTTTCAAAGTAAAAAACGATGCAAATGTAATGGATGATGGAGCATGTATTGTGTTACTGAGATATATATATACAAAATGAAAAATAGAGGAAATAGATGAATTAAATGAAGAACAGCGTTTCATTTTTTTAAAACAGAAATGCAATCTTTTTTAAAACGCATAACTTCAATATCTCTTTTTTATTTATTTTTTACTAATAAACGCCTACTGCAAGAATTAATTTAGAAAGACTTATTACAGCTATTTTTAGAGTTTGAAATGGGATTTTTTTCTTGGATATTATTATATTAACCTCTATGTTTTGCTATTAATTTTTTTTTTAGTTGAATTACACAATGTTAATTAAAACGAATCAAATTACTGACTGGTTCTCATGTGACAATAACTGATTGCTTTCAAATAGAATATCTTGTGTTTTATCAGTTGGTTTGTGTTTCTTATTAAAACAAACGTTATAAAATGCATGATTAATTTTTATGCTTAACAACTGATAAGCTTTTGTTGGGCATAAACATGTATATTGGTAAATTTCAATGATGAAAATAAGGATGTTTATAATTAAAACATACTGTATATTAGGAACTGTTTATTACAAAAATTGCACCGTTAATAAGGTGTAACGAAGTTTTTACTATTGCTAATTTAGGTTCATTCTTAAACATTTCTTCAAAATGGTCCAAAAATGATACATAGGTGATAATAACAAATAATTGAACTACATATACATTAAACAATTTAACTAAAACTATGTTAATAAATCAGGTTAACCTTAAAGTAAAATGCAAATATAGCTTCAAACATAAAGCCCTGTCCATATTTGAGAGTATAACTAATGTTAGAAGTAAAAATATTGCATAATAAAACATCTATTACTTTAAATCATTTAAGTAGTATTAACTTATCTCCACAAAAAGTCATACATTTCAGTCTCAAATATCTCCATTTCTTTAATAATTAGTCCTAAATATTAACTACTTAACCTAACATCGATGCCACAAAGACACAGTATGCATCTTGATATACCTATATATATATAAATATTAAATATCATTCATGATAAACTCAAAAATCGAATAATTTTCAATTACTCGCAAAACACAAAATACATTATAATGCAATAATTTATCTTTTACGATGTTAAATCGTATATATCAATAATAATCGTTATTCTAATCAATATTGAATGATATTTTAGATGAAATTTTGAAAGCACATACAAGATTTTGAATCAGTCTTACATTCACCATTTAATAATTGATAATGACCACTGGGTATAAAATTCAGTGTCGTTAGGAAAAAAGGTGCTTTTATATCGTCGAGATTCATAGTTTTCAAAACTAGCCTTTAAATTAAACAAAAAATAGAAAATGGAGGTAAAAACGCAAAAGATATCAGTCTTATATATCAGAATCTTAGGATCAAATAAAATCAATCACAGGTAAAATATTTGTCAGTAGCTATCCATTTTTAGATCTATTATTTTCATTAGCATTTATAAATCTCACAAATAAAAATTATTTACTTTACATGTAAATTAACCACTTATTAGTAATGCCATTAGGTAGTTTTTGATACATGTCTGTTCAATAGTTGAATAATAAGCAAAAATGTAAATTAAATCTTCAAAAATAAGAAACTACAAATTATTACCCCAATGCATAATGGAATCATTATTATGAGTGTAATTTATAAGTTGCAGTATGTTTGCAATATAAAGTTTTTAAATTCAACAAACATATTGCTCTGAACGCATTAAATGCTCAGTGTAATTGAGCAACATCTTATTTTAAGTACATCGAACAAGTTCAGTCTTAAAGTTTACTATCAGTCGGCGTAAAAATACTAATTATGGTAACTTAAAATCATTTGGTAAAAGATATAACAAAGACATTGCCAATAAAATATGAGATGTACGTACCATCTATTAAGAAAAAAAAAACAAACTGCTACACCTAGATAAAATAATTAAAATTGTAAAATTATACTAACAAAGCCTTAGGCTTGGCACAAAATAAACGTAATACATTTCATTACAAAAATACATACACTGATTCATTAAAAATACCTGAGGTCTTACCCATAATACCCTGAGACATTTAGCAAGGTAAATATGATATTCAGATATATAGCTTAATACCCGTTTAAAAATTCGTATAACTTTGGAGTCAATGTGCCTTTAATAAATAATCTGTTAAATGTGTTTCAAAGCATCATACATAATCACCATTATGTGTGTTGGAAAATGGATACAATCGTAAAATATATGAAACATGTTTTACAGAAATTTTGAAAAAGGCAAGAACTGTTCAGCGATATTAAAATATTTGCACTCTATTATTGCCAAAATCTACTACAATAATTTTACCTTCAGGGCTTAGACAAATACCACTTGGTCTATCCAACTCACCTGAACCTTTTCCTGCCTGTCCACATTTCCATAAAAACGTTCCGTTTCCTTCAAACACTTGAATGCGATTGTTTCTGGAATCGGCAACAATTATTCTACCTTCATCATCGCATGTAATTCCTTGAGGTCTTAAAAATTGTTTGAATCCTGAACCTTCTTGCCCCAAAAATTGAGCATGAAGAAAAGACGGGTCCACAATAACCAGGCGATGGTTATTAAAATCAGTGACTACAACATGTCCAGATGGATTGAAACATACACCGCGTGGTGAATCAAAATGTTTCCACATTGTTGCACTACCTTCAAAGCCGTATTTGTTTAAGAAGATGCCATCATTTGTGAATAACTGAATACGATGATTTCGTGTATCAGTTACTACTATATTACCCTGTGAATTAGCTGCAAGATCCCAAGGATAGTTGAACTGTCCATTACGGCATCCTTTTTCGCCGAAAGTTAAAACAAATGCACCTTCAATGGTAAATATTTGTATTCGGTGGTTGTCTTTATCTGCCACTATGATGCGACCCAATGGATCGATGGTGACTCCGGCGGGTCGATCAAACTGACCAGGACCAGTTCCCTGGCTTCCAAATTTATGGAAAAACATACCGTTTGCATGAAAAACTTGTATGCGATTGTTACTACGGTCTGCTACGATTATTTTGCCATTGCGATCACAACACACACCCCAAGGTCGGCAAAGTTGGCCATCGCTCTCACCTTCGGTTGCAAAAACAATAGATGCAGTGCCACAAGAATTTCTTGCAATTACTGGACCTGACATTCCATGTAGTGGTCTGCCTCTAGATGCGCCACGAAGTTGAAAATTTTGCAAATTGTTTTCAGTTTTCAGCTCAACAGGAACAGGTCTTGTAAAAGTAGCCATGGACGTTTCTTTTGCCCGGGGTCGTATTTGCAAACTAGCAACAGTGCTGATGTATCCAATCGAGTTGGCATTTTTTAAAAGAATGTCTGGTTGAATGAAGAATACATTGTCACTTTCACAGGGCACGAGATCGGCACGAATAGAACGAATTTGTTTAAGTTCAGTAGCTGCCTTCTCATTAGTCATCATCAAGTCCATTCCACTTCCCGTTGCCAAACATTCATTTAATGTGTCTGATGTTCTCGCCAGTTTGTTTAAGGCAACACGAAGATTATCAATTTGGGCTATTAATGCTTTATTTTTGGTTTGCCGTATGTGATCTATACGTGCTAATAGATCATGTTCACGTTCTTCTAATATTGCAATGAACCTGCCAAACAAGAAAGGTTTACATTTTTCGATTGTTCATAACATTTTTAACTAGAATATTAAAAAAAAATTAAACCTTTGCATAAAACTTCTGACATCAATGGCGGCTTGGTGTGACTGAATTTCAACATTTTCACAAACTCGTTGGACATTATCAATGGCTTCTTTAATAGCAGCAATTGCAGTTCTCGTTTCTGTGCACAGTTTTAATGTCGTAGTCCTGGCTGAATCAATAGCATCTTGGATGTATATAAGTTGATGACTTCTGTGATCGGACAAAGTGCATTCTGTGCACACAGCTGACAGACATGTTTCACAATACAATCGGTGTGGTTCATGGTGTAAATCACAGAAGTGAATACTTGTGTCTAAACCCGAACTGCATGGACTGTTACTTGCCTGAAATAAAGAATATGTTAACCTAAATATTACAACCAATAAAATTACTCACTAAAGATGAAGATCCAAGTGATCCATTATTGGCAGTTATTGTGTTTACATCATTGGAAAATCTTACAATCGTATGCTCTTTGGTAATTCGTACACGCTGATGTGCCCTCACACATGGATCACATAACATTTCACTGCAGTCTCTACATTTATAAGTGGCTGTTGTACCTTCTTCACAACTTGAACATATTGGGGAGTCATCGCTAGTCACAGCCTGAAAATATTTAATAATGTATTTAAAAAAATATATACCTACGAAGTAAAAAATTCTACCTGTAATAAGTCACTTATAAAACTATCTACGTTATTTGGTTCCGGCGAAGAATGTGAAGGTATTGCTAGAGGAAGAGCTGTAGAACTCTTTGAAAATCCTGTTGCTCCAAGGCACGACATATTTGCGAAATTTTTCTTTGATGAGGACTGCAAATTGTGAGAAGAAGCAGCTGGTGACATTCTGAAAACAGCGAACTTTTAAAAGAATTATACATCCGAAACTTTATCACTTCGTTAATTCTTTGACGCACGTTTTGCCTTTAACTCACAAATTATTTCAAGCGATCACAGGATACTGAAAAAATACTAAAAATAAAATCAAAAAAAAAACCAATCACAAAAAGTGATGGACACCTAAAGTCAGGTGAATTACAGCGTGTCCAAAATAATACCTTTACTAGTAAAATTAATTCTAAATTTAATTTTTTAATTCAATTCATTTCAATCTAAATATTACAATTAATTGTAACGAGCTTTTAATATTTTTGGTAAACGTACGTATATTGCATTTGTTTTTTGACCAGCAACTATCAACAATCGGACGGGGTTTTACGGTTTTATCGGTAAAGTACTTGTATTAAAAAAATAAAACCTACAATAAATATACAAATACATATATTAAAATTAATAAATAATAAACTAGGAAGCATGTTGTTTCTTTGTATCCTGGCTTGAACCACGTCAATTCAGGGTTAATTGCCGACGTTTCTTTGACTGCTACAAGTGCCATGAGCGACATAATAATTATCAAAAAAATTGTAGAATTAACATCGAATTAACGCGGTTTCAACCCAGAACAAAGAAACAATATTGTTGAGCGGCCGCGGAAGCCTTCGTAAGATGTTAAGCTAGAAGGCAACTTAAAGTGCACTGAAAGATTCCACACCTTATGCCAATTTCAACAACAATCAAGGATAAGTGTACAGGTAAAATTCTTATCCATATAAAGAGTTAATTCAAACGCCAAAATTCCCATCCTGGTTAATCTTCAAAGAGAAATTTTATCTGTGTTCACAGGCAGGTAGCGCAAAATTTTATACCTGTCAAAAGCACGTTATAATAGATGCGTCTTGCACATAAGAATTACCGTGGTATTAAATTTACTAAAACGAGTGGTTTTCGGTAAAACTCACGTTCGTTGAACTCTCCGAGGACCGAAATTCGTAGCCCAAGGGATAATTTTGACCATAACAACAACCGACCCGTACCCTCGGTATTATTCCATTGTTGCACCCTCGTTCTGTGGATTCAATTTCTAAAATTTCGTTTGCACTTCTCAAATAAGTTTCGTGTCTTTGTTCGTTTTTGGAGTTTGATATATTTTATATATATTTTTATTTAATGTTTACCCATACAAAAAATAAATAAAAAAAAACGAAAACGAAAACATACATACATATTCGAAAAAAATGTATACATATTAGTTTAAATTTGAGAATTTCTAATATAAAGTTTGGCCTTGGAAATTTATAAAATTGTTCACCTACATTAATATATATATTAAATTTATTTTATCGACAAAAAAATAAATTAAATGTTTAGTTTAGAAACAAAAAAATAGTTAAACTAATAAATGGTGTTAAATGGTGTGAGGTGATTGGACGAAGTCAACAATTTTTAATACGTTTTATACACTTTCTTTGTTTAGTTTGCACAAAGAAAATGTATACGTACAGAAATGGTGGTTTGTTTCTTGAAGGGCTCGTGAAAGAAAAACTGACCTCGTTCTTTATTTTTTTATACCGATAACGGACCTCTCGAGGGCATACGCACATAATACACCATTGAACTACATAAAAAAAAACGTAGGAGGAGCGCTCCTTTTATTTTAATTTGGGTTTATCGAAAGGTAAAGAATAAAACGCCGTGTACAGTTAATTATATACAAAACATCTGTAAACTCTGCTTTAGAAATACATTATTCCCTTTTAAATTGCAAAACCTCTAACAAGACAAAATTTAAGTCTTAAAGCTTAAACTGTAATAGACATTTTGATTTTTAATTTGATGTGATGAGTGATGACCAGCTAAGCAAATTATAATATATTTTCTGTACAAGATCCCTTAAAAGAACAAAGAGTTTATGTAAACATGGGACTTAGTGCACACTTTATTAAATCATGAATAAATTCAACTTTCATAACGTTCGAAAATGAAATCTTTCATTAATTTAATGTCCCCAAAAAACCGTACCTAAATTACAGTCCTTAAAGCTTAACAGGGCAATCTTTAAATAATTCCGTTTAAAAATAAACCACTTCTGAGGAAATTTCCACGGTCAAAACCTCCTCATAACAGAACGAACATATGGTTTTCATTATAACTCGAAACGAATGACGACACCGAAGGTCCGAGCCACTTGAAACCAGGTTTATTTGTGCTGAAATACCAAAACGAACCTGCATCCTGTATTTATCTGGAACGGCCGGTGTCGACATTCGGGACAGTAAAATAATAAATTTTCTGAGACAACTTTGTAACTTTTTTTTTTTTGATTTAATAACTTCTTCATTTGGATACTTTTTCATTTGGAGATTTTCTTACGAAAGGGATAAAGAAAATATTAGATAATTCACTAACTGAGATTGATGATAACTACTATTTTTAAGTACAATTTTTTTAAGTATCTATGAGTACTGATAAAACTGATAAAATAAATTAAATTCAATAAAG
>JAFFZR010000317.1:0-11616 GCA_018397195.1 Lethrus apterus
GAAATGAAACAGGAAACGGTAAATGGCAATATTCTTACGTTGCCTGTTATGAAGAATTTCAGGAGCACTTTCCTATTGAACATTTTTGACAAACGTCAATTTGACATTAAGAAATAAATAGGGGTTTAAGTAAAGACATGTCGATTTTTGTTCATGGCTTACTTTGACTAATTTTTTTTTTTTCGATCTCACTGTACAATATATTGTGGCCACAAAGTTATTCTAGTTTTCTAGACATCACCATCTGATGCAAAGCTTATATCATGTCTAGAAAGCTAATTTTGAAGTATTATGTGAATTTTACTTATATTTGTTTCTCTTGAGACCAATTAAAAAATTTTAAAAAAATTAAAAATATAAGAAAAAATGCATGAAAAATCATTATGATTATTTTTTATATTTTTATAATCAACGTATCTTAATTAATAAAGTACATGAGATACAATGTTTTGAAATTTACATTTAGTAAAATTTAGTATTTAGTATGAAACGTAAAATTAAATCCTGTGATTTTGATTCGTTGGTTACAAACTTTTTAAAAATTTCAAGTAGTCAGCTTGTACTACACAACATATCTTTATTGATTCGAAAAGTATTGTTACATAATCAATATGTTTTTTGTCAGATATGTATATATTTTAGAAAAATGAAAGATGTTATAAAATATTCATATATTACCTATGTGCTTCGTTCTTAAAACGAGTCTCTATACAAGTAGGTACAATTTCGTTACGCCGCCAACGCCCGCTCCTGATAGACTGCTCGGATGTATGTAGATTCCCTTTGATCCGAAATACATCTATAGCAGGATTTGATCCCTCACTATTCCGCGTCGTATATTCGTTATTTTTTGTTCCTTTATCATGCTTTTCGCATTCTTGTCTTTAGGGACCTCTATCCTTCATACATTCTGAGATACGAGGCTATTCCCACAGCTACTGAACTGCCAGCCAAACAGGAAACGTCGCCTGTATGGGACTCGAGAAGATTGAAATATTGCACGCCCAAGGATTGAAGCAATTTTCATATATTCGCTTTTATCTCAGTTCCTTTTACTCCGCCAACAAAATATTGGTTAAGATGCGACTTTAGATAATAACGTGGTACTTTCAAAACGCAAAAATTTAGTACAAGGATTATTTTTATGGGATTTATTTTTCGTCGACCCAACCTGAAATTTCTAATAAATAATCATAGTAATATGACATAGTTTTTTTATTTGGATTATTAATATATATTAAACCCGTAAATTTATGATAATGTATAAGAGCAATAATTTACTCGATATGTCCTTAAAATCAAGTTCATTTAACAATGCCTATAGCTTATCGATGCACGTAATATATCAACTTTTGTATTGCAATGTGCCGCTACGAATTCGTATTCAAGACATGTACGTAAGACCACATGCATTTCCACCGTCCGGTATGCCGCTGACACATCTCAACACAGCATACAGATGACAGATCGATAGAAAAACTATTAGTTTAACACGCCATTTACATAACGATCATAGAATAGTTCAATCACAAACCGGTATACGTGAGAACAGACTGATGCGTAAACGTCCCTTGGGGAGAAATCCCCTCTTTACGAGAACGACATCTACTACGGACAAGAATATAGAAATACATCACTCCGAAATATGAAGTATGTGATGCAAGGTAGTAAGAATGTTGTGTGGAGAGGAGACGGAACAACCTAGAGATGATATCGAACTTCCATTTCATTCCTCTTATGGGCCGGAGAGAGCGGGGCGCCAGACATGTAGGATACAAAATGAAATTCCCCCTGCTCGATGCATATCCACGCGAACACAAAATTGAAGTCCATAGGGGTGGGTGGAACGGGGACAAAAGCTCCTGACGACAAAAAGGATAGATGGAAACAAATTTATAATAGTCTGAAAAGAAAAATATAGATGGAAAACTTCAATTTTTCATACAGAAAATGAACTAGTACTAAAATAAATTTTCACAAAAATAACTATTCAGAAAATAAACGAGATAACAAAAAACTGTTTAATTTCATTTCATCAAATAACACACGTATTTAACAAAGAATTTTAGTAATTTTTATAAATCATAAATCTAACAGCATTTTTAAAACTTATAATTCAAGTAATATATAAGCTGATCTAATATTGGTTGCATAAACTCGACAGATTGATGAATTTTTTTAGCGCTTGATTTCACAACCTTAAAGATGGTTGAGCAATAATTTACATATTTTCCATGAAGATCTTTGATAATAAGATTTGAAAATGAGGAAGCAGTGCTGGTGACCTAGAGAAAATTATCCGAGAATTAAGGTACCATTTGCATTACTTTGTAAATGGACGTATTTTACTCATCGCTATGGATAAAAATTTTCACATTTAGTTTTTTCATTTCACGTTTTATTTAATTCATTGCTACATAGAAATTTTAGACTTCTTTTTTATGGTATTTTTTGACACATTTTTTACAGAATTCAGTTCAAAGAGTGCCAAAATTTATTGCTAGAGTAGCACATACTTTAAAAAGAAATGAACAAATACAAAAATTAGAATGGAAAAATGACGTCCCAAACGAGGAATATTTTGGGTTCAATTCTGTTTATAATTTTTATAAATCGTAGAGCAGTTCTTTCTTTCTTTCTTTCTCCCCTTCCTTTTGCCCATTCAGGCGTCGGATATGGGTTAATTTTATGGGTTTTCTTCCACCAATCTCTTCCATTCTTTTCTGTTTTACGTCATTATTTTCATCTCCTCTAATGCGTTCCCTCTTCTTTTTCCCTCCTCTGCTATTTGTTGTATCCATTTTTTCCTTGGTCTCCCTTTTTTCCTTTACGAACAGTTTAAGAAATTAAATTTAATCTATTGATCAAAAACCTTCAAGTAAAATACCTAAATGAACTTCATTTGTTAAGATTGGTTTGAAACTTGAACTTAAATTCCTCCACATTCTATACTTTATTCTTATTTTCTTCCACGGTTGCCTTTAGTCTATCATCTTCTTCTAATTGAATCCTAGAAGTACTTGCAAGTAACAACATTTGCAGGGCGATTCTCTAACTATTCCCGTAAGGTTCATTCTCACACTATTGTTCTTCTCATTTTAGCCATATTTCATTAACTTTCTACTATTTTCATGCTTCTCATATTTAATTGAGGTACACGATTAAATTTGTGTTTTCCTATTTTATCTATCAAGTAATTGCATATATAAATTCTATTTCTATTTTTGCTTCATATTTTCAAGTTTTTCCCACAGTTTTACTATGATTTCTAACATAAATGAATGAATACTGTAAATAAATATTCAAACCTTTTCGTTTATTTCGCAAGTTTCTTCTTTTTTTTTCTATTTCTTCAATTTATCTCTTTCGTATTTGTAATCTAGTCGTTTACTATTTGGATGACAATTAAGCACCGTTTTCCTTAGTTCGATTATCTAGTTTTTCTTCTAGCTCTGTGTTTGTTTCTCGCTTATTGTTTATATTGATTTTTTCCAAATCTGTCGTCCTTACATTTACACAACTCATTGCTAATTCTCCAAAGTAATTTTTGTTTTCATAATTGTTTTCACATTTTTATGTATGTTCTTCCGTGTAATTAGCTAATGATTATTATTGATAATAATCTACATACGATGTGTCAATGTTTACTAATGTAAACTTTTCTGTTCTACTGCAAGTTTTAACTAAAGACTTCTTTTCTGAAAATAAATATTTGTATTTCAGATACTTATTATGTTATATTTTGGATTCCCTGATATCTTGAAAGATATTTATGAAAATTAATATAAAATATACCATACGCGTCGTACATAAACAGCAAGTGGGTTGCAAGATTGGCATCAGCCAGAAGTCAGCCTGTCGATTCAAGAAGTTGCCCTAACATTTTCTGGCAGTGTTTACATTTGTCAAGACGCGTAGAATTTATTGAACGTCTGCACAACACATATGCTGGTGACGTTTCTTCATTTCATACACACTGTATCTACATATCCCATTTTTATTACGGCCAATCTCTGCGAGCGAGTCCCCTTTCTCGTTCTAACGATAGATTTTTTCTTGCGTTTTCTACTATGAAATATTTTGGTGTCTGCAACGTATGTTGTTCGAATACACGTTCATATAAAATGAAGTTCTTACCTCAATCGCTTGTAATTTTACATTGTCAGATCTTGAAACCAAATTGTGTAAATCTAAGTCGACGAATATTTCAAAAAGCGATTTCAAAGCAGTCGAATACTGATGGAAAATATTTCAATTTTTCTAAATATGTTCATTTTGTCATGTTTATATTTAACCATATAAATAAATAATCGCTTAATTAATCTGTCTTCAAAAATTTATTTGCAATGTTATGTAACAAAAACTTTATACATTACATTACATTTAGATATTATTCGTAAGTTTTAAAATGAATTAGTTGATATTTGATTATAACAAATAAAAACTAAACAAATATTAAATTAATTGAATTGAAAGGCAAAATACGAATGTCGTTAACACGTGGAATGAAGGTCTTAACAAAAAGATTAAAATACTGCAAACACGCCATTTGAACAAAGCTTTTCCGTTTCCACTCATAATAAAAGACATAACATCAAACAGGGCTCATATTTTGACATTATTTCCACTGATCAAGCAAAGGAACGCCGGGGATGTCTGAAGGGTCACTCCACAATACATCATTTTCAGGCATCCTATTACTAAAATTGGGCATGGGCTGCATAGCTAAGTTTCCAATCGATGATTGGCTGAATTTTAGAAACTACATCACTCCCTCGCGTCATTCTAGACATTTATATATCATTCCACCCCTGACGAAACCCCTTGTATGTCAATATGCAGAGTCCATCAAGTTCGACCCTCACCATCCCACACGCATTCGCATTGAATAAATATTTCCGGTCAGAGAATTAAAGAACAATGTTAAAGTTAAAACTAAAACTAAATATAAATATTTTTTCGTTTGACAATTAACGATATAATATATATTATGATATAATACTTTTATTCAGAATGTGTTTAAAACCCCTTTCTCGTTTGTACGGACGGAATGGTATTTACAATAATGTACAAAAGAAATGACAACGTAACGAATTGCATCAAGAGATTAGTGGTTATACCGATATGTCACATGTCAATTTGTTGCGTTTATTTAATAATTTTACTTTAAGCCCATAAGAGTATTAAGGTTTAAGCCATATAAATATATTTCTTTTAATAATAATAATAATAATAAATGTATTGCCTAATAGCAAAATTATATAATAATGAATACACGTTTTAACATTTTACAAGAACTTAGCTTTTAAAGAGCTAAAGTTTATATTGCAAAATGAAGAAAGCTCATTAAAATTTTCGCACATGACATTGACCGGAGATTTGGTTAGTACGTTCTTTTTGTGCAATTTTCTATTCAAATTTAAGTTTATCAACTAAAATGCACGATGGTTAAATTAAACTTTAGGTTAGTATTCTTTTTTTGTTTGTTTTCTCATTATTTTCCCCTCTCGTTATGCCCTAAGTTATAAGATTTTGTCAGGAGTGAGAGAGATTTTTGGTTGCCACCATGATCTTCTTACAGATGTCAAAACCTATTCAAATATTTGCAAGCATTAGGGAAATATTGAATGGTATGACAAGAGAATGGAAAAAAGAGGAAAAATAGGCAGTATGTGTAAATCGATGGCAGGGCTGTACAAAGTGGGGGCAGAAGTTGTGAAGGTCACGCTGTATTTTAAGAAATTTTAAATTCACTCCTTTTTGAAACTTCATAATGTTTCCCTCTTTAGATTTACGTATTAACAAAACAAAAAATTTTTTCAGAAAACAATGTTTTTCAAAAAATCGTTTAACACAACCCCGCCTCTTTAAATAAAAAATCATGGGCGTGACTAGAAATTTTTCCGAGATTTTTACCGATGAAAGTGCGGAATAAAAAGTACATGCTCTAGGCTTTAGGTTATGTTTGGTAGACTTATTTGAAAGGTATTCATATTAGAACAACTGGAGTTAAAATGCCTAAAACAGTAGTTCTGGGATAGATGGACGAAGAATGGTGCAAAGCGGTACAGAAAGGAGAAGTTGGCCATGTTAAGCCGGGGTCAGCGCTATGACAGCAACCAATGAAGGCCAACGTGCCGTCATTTAGTTGGCATTCAATTGGCTGCTGTCAGAGCGCTGGCCCAACAGTGACCTGGGTGAACATGGCCATTAGAAACAACATTTTCTTACCTCAGTGACATACAAATGTAAGCAGTAGACCTAAATTAAGTGAACTGATTCTAAAATCAGCAAAGATGAAATGAAAGAAGAAATTAAATGATGAAGACAAAGTGAGAATGTCATAGACTAGGGTGACTGTCATAGACTAGGGTGACTGTCATAGACTAGGGTGACTGTCATAGACTAGGGTGACTGTCATAGACTAGGGTGACTGTCATAGACTAGGGTAGATTTCCAATTCATTAATGCTGTACACACATTCAGACTCCCGATCCCCTCTCTCGAATTAAATATACACGGTGTTCGGTAAATATTTATATATTTTAACAGGTGACCTTTACCCAAACCCAAATCCGCAAAAACGGCGGTCCTATCTTCATTTTTAATTTTCGAAAATTGTCATTTTTTTATGTAGACATTCGGTTTTAAGTACGGTCCTGTGTCCATTTCAATATGTGTCGCGTTGAAAATCAACTTCCTTTGGCGAGAATAACATGAAATGTTGCAAAACAACCTTTATTGATGATAATTCGGCGTTACTGTCATTTTTGCATATTTGGGGTTGGGCTATTGTCAGCTATGTTAAAATATCTGTACTTATTTACCGAACAGCTGTATAGTTATGGTTGGGTTCGCTCCGTAATTGAAATTTCAAAGGCATTATTAAGTACATTTAGAGTACAAAGATATATGGATATATGGGGTGTGGGTTGGGTTCGCTTCGTAATTAAAATTCAAAAGGCGTTTTGCTGTACATTCATGCTGAATGCTGGACGTTTTGTTGTACATTCGTTCATGCAGTACAGCTTGCAATAATTCCGGACAATACAGCGAAATGCTGTACGTATGGTCACCCTATCATAGAGTAGTGAAACTAAATTATGAAAATAAATTGTTTGACAGCAGCATCAAGTAATGAGAAATACATAAATACGTGCTTGCATGAAAAGAAATCTCCGCTCTAGTAGAAGATGGTAGGCAAAAATACAAAATTGTCAATCAATACGACTCGACTATAGAAGTTGTTTTGAGGGTTGGGACATTAAATTAGATTGGATAGTGTGAATGTAATAGACAAAACAAAATAAATCGAGGAAGAGAGAGAGGGGGACAAAGAGACATTTGAAAAATGCACATTCGTTTATCAGAATTTTGGGTGAAATTGATTATAAATAAGTCGAAAAATAGATCCAAGAGAGAGAAAAGTGAATAAACAAATCATAAATCTAATGGTGATTTTTTTGTTAGAATTTATGCTATTAACAGTTAACACATTTTTGTAAAAAAAAAATCTCGTAAATGACATAAATCTGCACGTATGTTTTATGTTACGAACTTTAAATTATAAAGTCGAAAGAATGTATGGAAGACAAAACATATTGTATGTTCAATATGTAAAATTTGATTGAAAACATTATAACATTTTTGCAGGAATTTAATACTGATTTTAAAATAGTAATGAACAGTTGTAGAAAGAAATGTAGGAAATGATGTAAATTGCATAATAAAAATAAATCGAATATAATTATGTAATAAAATATCCACAAGGAGTATGTGTTTATATCTGCATTTTGATAGCACCTGCCGCCCATAAAGACACATCATGCGAGCTTTACTGATATGAAGTTCAGTTGTATTGCCTCTCTTCTCCACAACAATAATCTAGAGAGGATTACATTTTCATCATCTCCATAATACATGTATACAAAGCGAGCATACGAGCGAGTCCTGTTTTATTTTGATATTTGGGCTATGCAGTAAAAAGTAAGATCAGGCGAGGATATTGAGGCTGAGAGGGATTTGAAACCTGCTTTCTTCGTCACACCATCCGTTCCGGTTGCCAGGCAACGCGCTTCAGATCACAGTTATCTAACGCCTTACCGCAAGATACATTCGTTCCCGACTTGTCACATATATATGTACCGCAGCTACACATATTGTAGATAAGATTTGGGTGCCGCTCTAGCTAGACGAATACCGCATGTCTAGGGAATTCTTACGTAATCGTTTGTATAAAGTTACACTCTAAATATATATCACTGAAATGTTCGTAGTTTATTTAAATAATTAACAAAGAAATCTACAGTGAGCGCCTAAAGTATCGAATAAATTCAGTAAAAACGAAATTTCTAATGTAAGGTGGCAACATTTTTAGACTGTGGCTTTGAAAATAAAAAGATCTCTCAAAATCAAGAAAAAAATAGGGGGTTGTCATTAAAAAAAAGTAGATGACGTCATTACTAAAAAACAAAAAATGATGTTTGAAAATCGTTCAAAAATGTGTATTTTTATCAAATAAAATCGAGGATTTTTCTTCCCAAAATATATATTTTTTTATTTTTATTCCATACTTTAGGCATGTATAGGCACAGTATAGAAAAATGGTTTTTGTTGATGTTGTCAGAAATATTCATGAAATGAATGATATAAAATATCCCTTTGGCGTTTTTACTCTCTTTTATTGTTAAAAGTTTGTTGCGTAAAGGAAATGATTTATCAGTGACGAATATATATCACAGTCTTTACAAATGGATAGTTCTGTCTATCATTGTTGAAAGTTTCTATATTATAAACGTAGAGCATAACTCAAGGGTGAAATTTATGAGAAATGAACCTTCAAAATCGTTCAACTTATTTTTTGCCGAACCTGTTTACGCCCAAAGTCTACCCTCGTGCAATCCATCTTATGATTGGACTATCTTCGAGCTGCAGGTTCTCAACTTTACATATACGACCGGAAACTGATCGCGCAGTTACGCCAACATTTATGTGTGCGTATTTCGCCAAGCAAACGATAAATTAGGTTATTATATTAATGTAATCGAAAATACATTTCAAATAATTTACGTCGCCTTCGGTGTCACCGAATAAAACGATTATATTCCAATTTTCTTTTACATTGTTTAGTAATGCGATAGTATCTCCGCAAAATTGCTCCAATAAAGATGTCCATTAAGAAACACTTGTTGCTGCCAATTTAGTCGGCAAATTAGATAAAACCGTCATTTCGGTAACAATGCAAAATCGTTACTCTCTCGCAGAAACACCGAGGGAAAAGTTTCGGGATTACTGTTGGCTTTCCGTTCGACATTCCTGCTGAACGTGTCAGTCAACTTGGATAAGACGTGTAGTAACGCTAGAAATTGGGGTCCTTATTTCCCTTATTTTGTTTATCGTTTTTTAATTTGTCATGTTAAATAAATTTTATTAAAGGAAATATTCGAACGTACGTACATACAAAACTGACATGTAATAGAACGTAAAAATTATATACAGGCTGACTGACGAAAAACCTTTGGCTCTGTATCTTGCTTAGTTTTTATCCAATTTGAACAAATTATACATCAAATAAAATCGCTGTACAAACACTTTGACATGGACCAAATTAATATTTTTTCTTGCGCCCAGTTTTTGACAGATGACAGTCAATTCTCTTTTTTCAAATTGCACTGTATATATTTTTTTATGCATTCTTACAGAGATTTTTTTTCTGAATATAAAAATGTAAGCAACCATACCCATACGTTAAACAAAAGTCTAGAAATTAAGGAATTCATGTAAATTTTTTTTAAATCAAGGCATCAAAGAAAACGATAGGAAAAGTATATTCTAAATGTTTGTAATAACTAAATAAGATTTAAATGTTTGTCAGTCACGCAATTTGTCAAAATAGTTTAAGTTTTTGGTAATAATACCAATATTACCAATATGCAATGTGGCATAAATTATGTTCGTTTGCTAATCAGAACATAAGAATTGCACGAGTTGTGCCGAACCTGATCACGAACAATTCACCATATTCTAAGGAAATACATTTTTTTCCATAAAAACCACAAAAAGTATATACTCTTTATGAAAATAACGCTCATCGGAGGATTGAATTTGGTATTTATTTTTTATTAATTTAAGAGAAGATCCTATTTTCTACCGTCCGTCGCGTACTTTGATCAGATGAATGCACTTTCAGCAAAAATGGTGTATGTAATAGAAACAACCATCTCCACTGGAGTCGAGAAAATAATCATGTTATTGTGGAACCCAATTCCCAAAGACGATTATGTGCATTATGTGGTGTGGCATCCACATAATGCACTCATAAATGTTGCATTTTTAAATAATCATAACCCCCATTTTTTTACTGAATGCGACGATGGGCGTTTCTAGACGGTGTCGACAGTGTCTGGGAAAGCACGAAAACAATTTTGAGCACCTAGAATAGATTTTTTATTGCTAATTTTGGTTACTAGATTTTTGAATTTTTCATTTTTTTTCAATAATAATATTTTTTTGCTTTATCTCTTAATTTAAGGACATTCAGAAAAAAAATCTCTATAAGAATGCATAAAAAAATATATACAGTGCAATTTGAAAAAAGAAAGTTGACTGTCATCTGTCAAAAACTGGGCGCAAGAAAAAATATAACTTTGGTCCATATCGAATAAAAACTAAGCAAGATACAGCGCCAAAGGTTTTTCGTCAGTCACCCTGTATTTAAAAATTTCACAATTATTGAATTTTGTAATAAATATTATTCGAACGTACATACAACACTGACATGTAGGGGAACGTTGAAATTATATATTTAAAAATTTCACAATTAATGAATTTTGTAATAGATATTCCAATTTAAGTGTTGGATTTTACTGGTAATAATAAAACATATCTTCTTTAATAATTTCCTAACCAGTAAATACGTAAAAGTAATGTATTTTCTTTTTGTTTTTCTGTTTTGTAATTGTTAAATTTTTCTTTGTTTGTTTTACATTGAAATTTCGGAATAGTTTCTCAAGTATGATAAATACTCAGCCTATTTATGTATATTTCTTTTAAGAATAACCAATTTATAATATAATATATAATATGGACAAATTTTATATACATTTTTTAATTATTTATTTATTTTTGTATTAACATATTTTATTGAAAGTAGTAGAAATGGTCTACATTGATTTTGATCTGAAAATGGCGAATTATCAACAAAGATTTGGTAAAATTAATTTGTAAGAAAATACAAAAATAGAAGGCATGTGCAATATAATTCACAAAATCGAACATTGGAGTTTACTGTTGCCGATAATTTATTTATAATACTGAATGTTCCGTACAGAGGCAGGAGGAATATACATGAAGCAAGACTTTGCGTGCCAAAGAAATGAATACAACCAAGTAATCAGTTCATCAAAATTATTAAATCTTAAATAAACGAAAGGTAATGAGAGTTGCCAGGAACCACAAATAAAAGAAAATCTCACGATGTAATTGTTTTATCCTTTTAATAGGAAGGAGTCCCTTATGACATCCAAAGAGTCAACTCATAATTCTCTACTTTCTTCAGAAGAAAAAAAGGAGAAGATATTATGATAAAATTGAATTGAAATGAAAAATCGATAACAT
>JAFFZR010000318.1:0-25873 GCA_018397195.1 Lethrus apterus
ATTTTACCGAATCGGATTTAAAATAAATTATTAAGCCCGGTTCTGAAATGAAAAACACCTGTAGTTTTTCGGCTGCACCATTTATGATTTACAATGGGTTGTTTGCGGTTAAGCGACCATTGTCAACCAAGATTTAGGGTCATTGAAGGTTGTCGCAATAAATTACTCACGTATTCGTACAGAAAATTATAAAAGGCCAATTAATTTGAAATCTATGACCCCTTCAAAATTTTTAATATCATAAATACGTTGTCTGTGATATTTTGATTCTAGTGACTTGATAAAAAAATTTATAAAATTATAATTTTTTTACTTTTTGGCGTCCTGGCGCCGGTCGGAGCGTCTTTTTGAAAAAATAGAATAGCTATTTTGTAGTACTTCCACTGTAGATTATTGACCGCTAAATTCAAATTCCTAAGTTGATTAGAAATATAGTTTTTCGCGAATATGCTATACGATGGTCCAACCTGTATTATATACAGCGTGATTCTAAATGACTGTCTGTGCCGTATAAGCTAGCTATCGCTCAATATTTTGTGTGAAAATGACATATACAAGTACGTAATTGACGCAAATTGACGTTTCCAATTGAACAATTTGTATTTTTTTATTTAACTTATCTTCCTGTCTAAACAAATAAATTTTTGCAATAAAACTTTGAGCCTTTATTTCAAATTTAGGAAAATGGAAAAGCGCGTTAAGAATGTTCTGCAGTTTTTAAAAATATAGCAATTTATAGATAAGATTTGTAAGAAGGCTACGTGCAGGGATGGATCTAGTTATTACTTATAGGGGTACATAAAACCTAAAATTATTCAATTATATTATAAACAATGCTAACCAAAGCTTTCGAAAGGAATTTGTATTGAAAAATCTATGCAAACTTAGGTTCGCGCAGTAATCGAAATATTTAATTGTAAAAAAATATTAATTACATATAATAATAAATAATAAACAACGTGGTACCCGTTGAGAAAATTAATATGTGGTAGGTACCGTCATAAAACAAGAGTTTTGTTACAATTTTTGAAAAGGAATCAAATAAGCCGATGAAAATGAAAATACACAGTTAATACGTAATTAATGTGTGTGAAAGAAATATTTTTAAAGAGTAGATCTTTGGACTTTGCGAAAAACATCCTTACAATTGAAAATACCTTTGCAATCTATTTCTAGTTAAAAATGCGAATATTGATAAATTGCTGTAAAAAGTAAAATTTATATTGCATTTTCTAAATTTCATGAAATCACATAACATTAAAAATCGACAACACGTTGATAAGCTCTAAGTATACCTAACGTTCTCAAATAAACATATTTTAAATATTTACTAAAAAAAAAAACATTCGTATAATTCCCATAAATATTTACATATTTTGGGTTCATAACGAGGATTTTTTGGTTTCGAATGCGTCGCGAATGGCAAAATAAACGAACTGTTTCGTACACAAAACTCACATTTTTTTATGCGTAAAGTTTTTTTTTTTTTTTGAAATGGCTCGTAAACTGTAAATTTATTTGTAGTAATGTGACTCGTACGATTATAGACGATTTTCTTAGAACTGTCATAATTTTTAGTTTTGCTGAAACGTTTCAACTTTTTCGGTTATTTTTTTATTCGATGACTTAAATTTTCTAATCGACAGACGCAAGAATTTTTCCAGTTAATCGAAATTAACAGCAGTTTTGAGAATTTAAATAAAATTTCGAAAAACGATGTGATTTTAAGACTTTTTGATGTTTTTTTTTGTAGTTCGAGTAAATTATTTTTTAATTGGTAATAAATGTCGTTTAATTTTGAACATAATCGTTTTGAGGAGGTTTTACACGATTTTTTTTATTGGATAGGTTGTGAATATGTAGTTTAATGGAACTGAAAATTTATCAGTAAAGTTTTAATCGTCGTAATAGTATGAAAAGATTATTTTACTAATTCATAAATCTGCAAAATGATTTCTTTTTAAAATTTTCTCAAAACTGAACATTCAAAAGTTCATTTGAAAGTTTTAAAAGCTCTTTTTGTGATTGACAATAAAGAGCTTTTAGAATGTCCAAATGAAAATTAAAAATTAATAATGATTTGAAAGTCAACAGACTGATTCAGGAATTTGAGAATTAATGTGTAATACAAAGCACATAAAATTCAGGAAATTATTCAGAAAATCTCACTAGAAACTAGAAATTCCACCTATTGATAAAATATTTTATTGTCAAGCCAGAAGAAAAATTTAACATAATTATTAGAAAAAGTTTGCAAACTCTTACTGAATACTCTTTTTATGGTAAAATTTAGATTTTCCTACTTGCAAAATATATATGTTTAGACATCCAATCTAACTTTTTTTTTGAGGATGTAACATCTTTAATTATTATAAGTTTTCAACACAGGAATTACAAAAATTTTGATTTTTTTTTGTTTTTTGTGACAAAACTCACTAAACAACAGAATTCAACCATTTCTTAATAAAAGTAATTGATATATGTTGTCCTGTTTACAATAATGTCTCTTTTACAAAAAGCTTTTAAACAATTCAGATGAAAACTAATAATTAAATGTATATTTAAAAAACGTCATTCTGTAGTAAAAGTTCATAAAACAAAAAGTCTGATCCTAGAATACTGACTGAATGATAAATTTAAAAGCCAAAAATATCAACAAAATTATTTGCAAAACTTAATTTATTTACTGAACCTTTCCTTTATTTAAAAAAAGTCACTGAACAAAAATCAACCTGTTAAAGTTTATTGAGCAGATTGCATGAAATTATCACAAATATAAATCAAACGATTTTTTTTTAAATAGAGAATCTTGTCCTAAGTATTAGCTTTCCTAGAAATTTCTCTTAAAATTTACAAAATACATCACAATCACTAGTTGTACGGCGGTTGCAAACAGAAATTATTTACAAGAGTTTATTTACACTCGAACATCTTCAATTATTTATTTATATACCGTGTGGACCGAAATAAAATTCTAAAACGAATCCGAAATTCTCAGTTTAATACTAACAAATCCTCTATTAGCATGGTCTGTTCTATTTTTTACGTCTTCCTTTAACAAACACGGCCCAACGGTTTTGCAATTGGAACTCTCAAATAGTAACGGATGGGCACGTACTACGTGATTTCGACATGTTTTCTAAATTAGTTGTTGTTACAAAAATTTCTTGTAGATGGTGCTTGCTAAATTTAAAATGTTTTAAATTACACGTTCGCAATTTAAATTTAAAGTTCGATCAAATAGTTGATTTAATCAGCTTCTTTAAAAGATTTTTAAAAATATATCAAAAATATTTTCCATTCCTCTTGCAGCGAGTTTTCTGAATTTTTGAATACAAATTAAAAGAAAAATACCGTGTGTATTAAAATTTAAAAAAATGAAAAAAAAGTTTTTCTAAATATTATTCATTTTTAGGGTTCCTGCATTTGGAACAGTGTGACCGGAAGGCAAGTTCTTCTTACAGATACAACGCTCTTACAACTCAGCGAGGTCGAAAGGAAAGTTTTGCAAAAGGTTGCGCTCGCAAAACTTCAAGCTTTGAACCTCGGCGTGACCGTAAAACTACCATCGGGTAAGTACCGTATTTTCGTTGTAAAACTCGAATTCGATGAAAATTTCAATTATTCAGCACAAATTATTAGTAAAGAAGGATTTACAATCGAAAATAGCGAATTTAAAGATTTTTTTCAATGGGAAATTTAGATGTAATTTTTTTGTGTCATAGGCTTATGCAAACTGTTGAAATTAATGTAATTTGAAGAAATTTATACGCGTTTCTTAATTTCAAAATTCGTTTGTTTCGTGTGTTTATTTTATTTTATTTTTAATTAAAATTTTATTGGGGGTAATAGCATAAAAAAATTGCTTGAAAAGAAGACGTTATCGTCATTTCTATCATTTGTCTTCTTCAACCCATAACAATGAATGTCTGACGTGAATGAATCCGATTATAATTCCTTTTACAGATAATGTGGGATCTGTCGTCAGCAAGCCGAAACGGAGGCCTTATCTACTAAAGAGGAAAGCTCTCACTACGGGTATTTTCGATATGAATCGAAAAGATACAGAAAAAGGTCAGTACACGTTGTTTATATTAAATAAATTTACATATGTACGAGTTTCCATTTACATCGAAATCACCACGAGCTTTTAAGATATTTGCAATTTTGCAAACCAGAAAGATTTTTAAAATGTAAAACGTAGATGATTTAAAAAAAAATAATTTTTAAATTTCGTATTTATAAAAGAAAATAGAATTTTCTTATGTAAACGTCGATTCGGTGGCGCCTGAAAAAATTTCACCGCCCAATGTTCAACATCATTGTTGGTTTACAAGTTAGATGTTCGAAGGAAGAACACATCCTCGCCGCTTTATTATCTAACAAATGTATTGTTGCGATTTCGTCGAAGCATGTGGTCCATCGTAACTTGTGTAAACACGCGGTACAATTAATATCCGATTTTATCGCTGAGTCATTAGTAATGGGACGAATGGGAATAGATTCATACGTTATACGAAATGTATTTTAATGTTATTGTTGGAATGTGTTGAGATTTTTCATTTTACTTTATGACTTTTCGGTTAGTTTAAACCACACCATCTGTATTTATAAAATATACAGGTGTATCTGAATGGTTGGTAGTTTTTTAAAGTAATCCATTTTGTCGGTCAATTCGATCAAATTACAAAACTTCGGTCAGTTTTATGAATGATTATAAATTTGTATATGCCAGTATTAAGGAAATAGTACTTTGAACAGAAATGTATATTCTAGAATTTTTTTTGAATATCGACTGAATTTTAAAATTCTTTGCAATTTTTTAATCTTAATTTACGGCAATTCATCCAGATTACAAAAATATAAAAATATTGCTTCTCAAGCATTTCTATGCAGAAAGCTTGCATATAACAAGTAACTTTCAGTGCAGTGCGCTTTTCATAAAACTGCGGAAACATTTAATTTGTTTCTGGTTAATTTTTCTGTAAGATTTAAGAGATTTCAAAAAAATGACAAAATTTTTCGAATTTTTGACCTCAAAAAAATCCTGACCAAAAAATTTGTTTCTTCAACGAGATTTTATCATTTTTCCATTTATTGCAGAATGTTTTTCAAAATAATCCTGAACAAAAAAAAATTTCTCTAAAATTTACGTACAAAAAGCTCATATTCGCGTAATTTTCAACGAGTTTCAGTGAGATTTTGTCATTATTTATTTTTTTACTATAAAAAAATATCAATCATTTGTTAAGAAAATTGCGAAAAAATTGTTTCAGCAGGGTTTTTCGGTAGGATTTAAGGTTTTCCAGATAGTTATAAATTTTTTTAGAAATTCGACGTCAAAAAAAATTATGATAAGAAAATTTTTCTCGAATATTTATATACAAAAATCTCACACTCCTGTAACTTTTAATGAGATTCTTCCGTGAGATTCTGACAGCTTGTCATTTTTTTAATTGTTATGTTATACACATTCTTCATATGTTTTTCACGTCTATGAGAATTTGCAAATGTTTACTTCATTTTTTTTTAGTCCTCGAAACTCTTCAAAATCTAAATAAATAAACTCCGACAATATCACAAAATTATCGTAGACTTGTCATCGACTGTACCAATATGCAAGAACCAATCGCTAGATTTTTTTAATTTAGATGCCTCCACGCTAATTTGTCTAAACAAAATATTTTCGTAAACAAAATCGACCAAACGTCTAAAAATATTTTTAGGATGCCCATTATATCCGATGGGGCCGATCACATGTCCGCGGTGCGCCAAAAATATTTCAGCTGACAGATAATTGTCTAACCGCATTTATTCACGCCTCTCAATCACATAAGACCATCGAGATAATTTGTCGACGGGTTTCCAGCACCTCAACGTAATGTGATATCTGACTGTTTCGTTGTGTATTAAAACGGAAATTTATTAAGGCATTTGAATATTTCGTGTATGTAATAATCTGGCCTTGTTCCAAATATTAGAATTTAGCTTATGAGTTAATTCTAATGTATTTTCAGTTTTATTCGCGAAGGACGATCCGAATTGCTGCAAAAATTTGTAATTGTAATTTACTAATGAATTTGAATTAAATATTATTCAATATTTTTTTTTAGAGAGAAAAATTGTAAAACATTGTTTTGTAACCAAATGATAAATTGAATTTGCAAGAGAGCAAGTTAAAGGTTTTAAAATTTTCTAGTTGCATTTACGATAAGTATGGACAAGTTTAACATTTGTAATCAAGAAAATGGTGACCTGTTTCTCACCAGAAAAAAAAAATCAGATTACTTTGAATATTCCTACTAGCCAAGTTCAACCAGTCAATAATTTTTGAATAAATTTCATTTTATGTGCAGTTCATTAAAAAAAATTTTAAACTTCCTGGTGATTTGTCACTTTTGATCATCTTTATGGTCACACGATATGGCATAAAGCACAACGTACAAATGCATACAGTGTGGTGATAAAGTTTGGAACAAAATTCATAAAATCGTTCTATAATGTTTTTAAGAAAATCGCTCGGACAGGTCAATTTTTGTTTTTGAAATGCCGTCTTCTGACGTCAATTTTTTTGGAATGACGTCATTTGTTTTTGCACAATGACGTCATCATACATTTTTTTAAAATGACAACCCCCACTTTTTTCTTCTGTTTTTAATAGACTTTCTTACTACTTAAACGGTGATGTAAAAAAATTGGTACCTTACATAACATTTTTTTTGATAAATTTGTTTTCTCGAAAATATTCTTATGTACCATACCATAAAAATTGGCGTATATACCCAGTAAAATGTACTCTTTCAAATGGTACTATCAAAAGAGGGTGTTGCAATTTAAAAAAAACAAGTGATGACGTCATAACTCGAACATAGATGACGCAATACAAAATATACGTATACAAAAAAATGGACAATTGAAAAAGAAAATCGACCTGTCCGAGCATTTTTTTCTTACTTGCCCAATGAAGATTTTATCGAATATGTTCCACCCTGTATGTGCACCGAAAGACGTTCAACGAAATACAAATTCAGTTATAATTATTGCCTTAAAAAAAGTAGTAGATATTTTATAATTTTGTTTTATTGTTCTAAGTATATGAGAAAAAAAAAAAGTTACAGAAAACCAAAAATGTTTACCACAAAGATGGTTTGAAGCTTGTAAAGGTATCAATGAGCAATTGGGGGAAATTAGCAAGAAATTAAAAAACAAGAAACACCACCAAATATGTAAAAATAATAGCGACATCAAACAATACCTATTGCAATCAACGCTGTAAATTAGAAGAGAATCAACAAAACTGTATAACATCAAATAAACTGTAAGATAAATGAGCCACTTGCATTGATCCTTAGTATCCTTGCACACTAGCTTCAGACTAACGTTAATTTCTGGATTACATCCGTCGTCAAGTACAGCTCCTATATGAGACGATACACGTCCTGACAGCACACTTAAGCTTGTATCGGCAGTTGCTAATCTCGCCTGACGCACGACTCCACTTAACGGTGAGAGGCCGAAGCAACAGATGGCTGTCTACTTCCACGAGCCGACGAAGCCTCACCTGATACATCGGCCTCCCACCGTTAAGTGGAGTCTTTAGTGCATCAGACGACATTAATTGGTAGATAAGTCTATAAATACTAACGAGTGTTTACAAACTTCCGACATCTCAGTTGCTGTGGAGTATAAAGCGTACGTCTTTGCTTATTTCAAAACACTTAATTCAATAAACGTCAATTAAGTTACAAATGTCATGACTGAAGATTAAACTTTAATTGTCAAAAGTTTACAAAATTTTGAATGTATAAACTTACTATAATTTCAATTTTTGCGTTATACATTCAAAGTTTCGTAAGCTTGTGACAATTAATCTTTGAATCATGACATTTGTAAAGTAACTGACGTTTATTGAATTAAGGCCGAGTTGCACCAACGCAAATTAGTTAATCCTCGATTATTTTCTATAGTAACCATTATTACAACAATAGTCATGACAATGGTTTCTATAGAAAGTAATACAGATTAATTAATTGTGACTTGGTGCAACTGGGCATAAGTGTTTTGAATTAAGTAATGACCTACGCTTTATATTCCACAGCAACTGAGATGTCGGAAGTTTGTAAACACCCGTTAGTAAACATAAATTACATTATTTATAAAATGAAATTATAAATGGCTTTTTATTCAGAATCAAAATGAATTGATTGATATACAATTGAAGACTCAAAACGAAACATCAACATACATACAAACAGACAGAGTCGTTTAAATTTATCATGGCTGGTACCAATAATTAATAATGTGACTGACTGCTATTGTAAGAAAACGGCTAAGCCAAGGCAAAGTGGTGGTGTTATGATTTTTCTTAATATTTTATATTTACCTTTTTCTCAAAATTAACACGCGCGACAGGGTCTAGATCTCAATGAGTGAATCGGCGCCTATATTCGAAGTCTTGTGGAATTTTAACGGTAGCGTTAGTCAACCGACACCCAAGACCGAAACCGAGTCGAGCACACACCCCGTTCTTATAATTTTCTACAAAACTTCCCGTATCAATACTCCCGAGTTAAATATTTAAAGTTTAAGCTGCCACCGTAACCCGGAAGTCGATACGCCCAACCAAAAATCAATTCCTTCCAAAATCAACACTCAAATCCCAATAAAGGTGTAAAATTTAAAAATAAAACATGAACAGTTTTAACAAACTAGATTTAATAGTAAAAAGTAATTAAATAGATTACAATTATTTACACCTTCATATCATAATAAACATAACGTAATAGAAATGATCAATTAAGTTAAAAAAAAAATTAAATTCAAAAGAGTATTCTAAATATGATTTGAAAAAAATAAGGTATTCCACTTCAAGGCCGTTTAGTAGGAGCTCACCCCCTTTTAACACCAAATAACGTTTACCGTTCCGGATTTCTTTTAAAGAAATCGATCCCACAAATTATTGGTCAAAACTTAATTAATCTATCGTTAACTATTTAAGATCCCTTGCAATTTTACAAATTTCTTCCTTCTTATAACAAAACACAACCTTCTGAGCACTTTGCAATGAACTAACTCGCGGACTTATTTCACGTTGACTATTAATTTATTTCGCGGATGCCCCGTACTTTTACACAATAATTATATTAACACTTTTTCTAACATGAACAGTCCTTGGTCGAATCATTTTATCTTTAACACACTTGTAGCCGACAGACCTTTGGGTGGGAGACTTACTGAATGTAATAAGGCCAATTTTCTGTGCATTTAACTTAAGTGTATGTGCGTTGCACCAAATCTGCATACTGTCCACTCTATGGGAACATATCTCGGACAGACCAGACAAACTCGGGCCGGACAGCACAACAGACGAATCATCCGCGTACTGACAGGCCAAGCCCTCCAGAAATCCAACGCAAAGTCCATTCCCATAAAGTAGGAACAGCAATGGCCCAAGAAATGAGCCTTGTGGGACGCCTTGTCTGACTAAAATTGCTGATGAGAAATACTTCACACTGTCTCTGGTTATATACAGTGTGTCGCAATTTAGACTGCACCACCCCTGTATTTTTTTTATATATTATCGATTTAAAAAATTTCTTTTTTCTGATTATACCCCTCACTAAATTGTACTTTTAAGGTATGTTACTCTCCCTTCACGGTAAAATGCTAGTCTACTACGATTTAAAATAAACAGCAAAATTGAAGAAGTCGTATTAGGGATTTTTTTATCAAAAAAACTTGTTAATAAAAGTTGTTCAGAATCGTTCAAATAAGCTAAGTCCAAATTTCAGTAAAAACAAAAAAACTGAAAACCTCAAAAAATTTCTAGGTCCAAAAAATGCAAGTAATAATCTCACAAGTTGGCCATGATTTGTTATTTTACTCTTTTAATTCAATACAATAACAAAAAACGATGCTTAATTACTTAAATAACCGTATTTTCAACTAAATCGCAATTAGCATTTGGACATTTTTTGAGATTTTCAATTTTGTTTGTTTTTAATGACATTTTGGACTTAGCTTATTTGAACGATTCTGAACAACTTTTATTAACAAGTTTTATTGATAAAAAAATCACTAATACGACTTCTTCAATTTTGATGTTTATTTTAAATCGTAGTAGACTAGCATTTTACCGTGAAGGGTTAGTAACATACCCTAAAAGCACAATTTAGTGAGGGGTATAATTAGAAAAAAGAAATTTTTATGAGACATCCTGTATATTTTAATTGATAAAAAGTTAAATTTTACATAGAATACTCTTCTAATAGTACAACCGTAAGATGAGAGGCCAAATTTGAATATAAAATAAGTAAATGAGTATCAAAGCAAGCAGTTCGAAAATGCGACTGGCAATTGTTTTTTGAGTATGCCATTGTAATCAGTAGAAAAAACACATTTTTGATGTATTGACCAACACCGTAGCTTCTCTACTAACGAAGTTATCCCATGTGCGGTGACCTGTATTACTATCGTCGTAGCTCCTTTGTTTTTCATTTCTGGGATGTAATAGTATAAGAAGATTTTGTGCAAAAATTCGTTTTCTACCGACTGCTACATAAATATACAAGGTGTTCCATTTAAAAAAATTTAATTATCTGAGTTGGCTCTGAAATGTGATGTGCAATTGTTTTTTTTTTGTGGACTATTGCAATCAGCGGAAAAATCCCTGCATCTTTGCTAATTTAACCGACTCTGTAGCTCCAAAAATAACGAAGATAGCAATAGTGCGCCGATAACTTTGAACACCCTGTATATTTTTTATATGTTTGTGTGTCGTAATAAATATATTTTATTACATTTCCACGTTTTTTACTGGTAAGAAATGAAATAACTGAAAAAACAAACAGAAATAATAAAAATGAAGAACGCAGAAAAAATAAGAAAATTTCAAAATTAAGGAAATAAAATTCGTCGGAGTATAAAATGACAAAATACGAAAAAAAGATAAATCTTTTCCAATATAACTTAATTCAATAATTTAATTCAAATGAAAGCCAGAATGTTACCAAGTTGCCCTTTTATCTCAATGTCTTTAAGTCCCCAATAAAAAAAATCTCGAATTATGATGTTCAAATAATAGAATAAGCCACTGCATGCTAATGAATCCCATTATGCAAAGTATTCAACTCAAACCTTCGACTTCACCTGAAGACGCCTGAAGAACATTGTCAGTCGAAACGTTGTGAATTTCTACAAATAAAGCAATGCACGTGTATACCTAATTCCACTATAGCTAACATTACGTTGATTTGTTATTATTATGACCGTTTACGGCTGAATGCATACGATATTTACGAATGAATCATTCACTGTTTGTTGGGCGGTTTGTGAATAAATACATTTGTTAAATTTTCTTGTATTATTATTGATTTGAATGAATGAAACTGAATACGTAAAAAATCCAACGAAACATCAAAAAGTAAAATTGATATCATTATAGATGCCAATAAATTTTATCAGTACATTTTCTATAAAAAAACGATGGACACTTTTGAAGATAAACAAACAAGCAATTAAATATCCATTACAATTGATGTGTTTTAATTGGTTCGTTTTCTTTTGTATTTAATTTAAAAAATTATTTATTTTTTTATTTATTTCGAAATTAACTTGTTGGGAGCTTATTTTATTATAGATATGTGGGAATTTTTAATTTTTTTTATAACAAAGGGAAGGCCTAATCCAACCTCAGACAGACGAAATAATCATACCATGGTCTTATACGCATTTACATTGACACAAGTCCGTTAAGGTCAGTGCACATATTCGTAACGGACGATGCATAATTTGGAAAAATGTTAAGAGCAAATGTTACTAGGAAAATAAAGCATTAACGTGCGACATATGGATAACAGTGTATTATTATTATTTATTATGATTTATTATAATTTTGGATGTGGCTTCGCAATCCAGACAGAACTAGATGGAAATATATACCCTATTTTTTTTTATAAAATAACAACTATGGGCTTTTCCCTGAAAATGGAAATGTTTCAGTTGAAAAGAATTTTGAGTGGTGATATCCATTTGTCATATTTTCTTCACCTACACCAATAGCTTGATTACAATCGCGTCAATGGATATAAACGCGACGCGACGCGACGGCTACGTCATATTCCAAATATGAAAAGCTGTAAGTACTTACAAGAAAGTTCCATAAAATTGCATCTAATCGTCAACCATATTTCCGCATCTAATTAGTTACGGAAGTTGATTCCGTTACAAACTGCACGGCGACTTACAAACGTTTCCAATAGGACGTGTTGCAAACTCTAATTTGAACAGGTGGTTAGACATATTAATTTATCTTGATGAAATCTTTTCATACCGTTGACCTTATTTTAAGTAGATATTGACCATGCGTAATAACTTTGTTCATTTATTATATAGTAATTAAATATCATATTGGTCATATTATTTTTTCAAAAAAAAAAAAAATAAATGTGCTAAAAATAAATCAATCACTAATAATTGTGATTGATTTATTTAATAATTAAATATAATCAATTTAAATACTAAAATAAAAACTAGTTTAAAAAAATGAGGAAAATTAAAGGTTATGACGTTATCACAATGACTGTTATGAGTTATTTTTTTGAGAAGGTTTCCGCGGCCGCTGGCCGATGTTATTTCCGCGTTATTTCAGCTAAGTTTGGGAATCTTATATCTGGATTTTTAGTAACATATGACTGTTAGGTGCAGCTTAACAAGTTTAATTTAAACCCCGTGTCATTCGTTTTCTAAACAAAAAGTTAACAAATGTCAAACAAACGAGTCATTTTGGAGGTATTACATATTGACGCTCGATATTTTTATGTATGTATCTTAAATCAAGGAAAATAAATATTCTCCGGTTTGAATCATAATTAATCAAATTTAAAAAATTTAGCTATCATTTGTACATACTTTCGCCATCTACTATCTACCGAATTAACTATGATGAGTAGCAATCTTGGAGCCATATAAGATTCCGGATTTTTTCGACCTATCACATAGCGAATTACTTGAAGTTAGTCACAAATAAAATAAACTTATCATAATTTATTAAATGTCAACGACGACGAGTTATATAATGGCAGGAAAACTTATTGACATCATAGACTTTTTTACCTTTAACTTATTATATACCTTTAATTTATATTTCATAACTCAGTTAGTTAACACACAATAGGAAAATTTCAAAATTTTGACATAACAGAAATTTGAGGTTGTATTACATTTATCTGACCTAAGACGGTACCTATATATCATCTTTTTAATAAAAAATTCACATTTAGTGGCTTGGAAAATTTTTGGTAAATTTTAACAAAATTCTCGATCACTGCTTTTGACAAAATGAAAGTTGTGATAATGGGCACATCTGAAATATGTTCTCAATCTACAACAGATTCAAAGAAAATCAAACAATTTATAATTAAGAAAATAGTAGAAACCAAAGAGTGTTATTAGTTATTAACATTTAGTAGTAAATTTTCAAATCAATTTTGGTAGTAGTTGCCGTCTTAGGGAAGGCTTCCAAGACGATGAGAAGGTGATTTACACAAACAGTTATGAAACAGGAAACCATGCAAACGCAAATATCAATTTTTGAAGCAGAGGTAATGAGTGTAATACACCGAGATAAAAATGGTACAAACGTGTTAGGGGAGGCTTCCAATACCTTGAGCTTACTTGATGAGAAGATGATTTACACAAACATTTATGAAACAGGAAACCATGCAGAAACAAATATCAATTTTTTAAAGCAGAGGTAATGAGTGTAATACACCGAGATAAAAATGGTACAAACTTGAGTGGTTTTGCAGGCCTTGAAGGTATGTAGGGATCTCTTCAGAGTTGAGTGTCCTCTAGCGCTAGAATGTCTGCTAGAAAATAATGTTGCAGAACTCAGTTGGGACATACAAATTATGTGTCAGAGGAAGATTGCATGCAGGCAGGGGTTTTTGTTCAAAAAATAATATCCTCTAATTCTAATTCATCACCAATATTTCTATTATTGCCCAAGAAATGTCAATGGTATAATTAATTGAGTCTTACCACGCTATTCCTCATCTTTTTTAATTTGTGAATAAAAATAAGAGGGCCAAAATATTTAATGTCTTGACCAGCATTTCGTTCTAGATTACACTGGTGTACCGGGAGTAATACGAAGAACTAATTTGTTGACGGTTTATCTGTGTGGTTCATATCATAGATAACACATATGTGATTTAAATTGAGTTTTATGTGCTTTGGCCTTTATGATCTCCAATGTTCATAATTAATTTATGGTCTATTATAGGTAGGGTATTTCAATTGGTTTGTGATGTTGTCACCTGATGACGCTAGTTCCCAAATTTATTTAATAACTTAATGATTATTATAGTAAATACGCTGGTGTACTTTTAGCAATTCATATGATATAACAATTTTGTTTATTGTAAAAGGTACAAAATTTGACGTTGATGAATATTACATGGAATTCTGTTATAATTATAATAATTATTAGCACAATGTATTATAAATAATAATAAAATAACATAAATAAAATACGTTAAAGCATTAATATTTGTTTTATTTTACTGTATTTGTTTATATCGTTTTTGCACACTTTTAATACAAGCGGTTTTAGGTTACGTAGTTACACGTATCCCCGATAGAGGCTTACGCCAAAAGCGTTAGCATATCGGTGTTTTATTTGCATGTATAGAACAAAAAATTGGTAAACAAGTTAGTTGTTAGAAAAATGATTTAAAATGATAACGTTTTAGTGGGATAAGTATAATTTTTGTTTGTTTATTTTGTTAATTATATTTGTATTTGGTACTGTTTACTCCATTCTAATATTACAAAGCCTCATCATGTTAGAAAAGGTTGCAAATCAAGATGTTCATACTAACAATGTAGAACAGAATAATACTGCTGTTGAAACTGTGACAGCTGTGGAAGTGACAGACACAGAACTTAAAGATCAACAGGATAATCTTAATATAAACAGTGGCACTGAACTAGTTACTGAAATACCCAATCAAATTAATATAGAACAGAAAACAGAAGAAACTGTTGCTAAAACAGAACAATTGAATTCTAAGACAAATAGGGAACTAAAGTTACTACTTGAGTTGTCTAAAGAAGCAAATCTTGATACTAACATTGCATATAAGAGGAAAAGTGTAGAAGCTATGAAACTGATGGAAAAACAAGACTCACGTGTTTCTACAATATCAAATTCTGAAACTCGAGACTCGACCGGGAAACGATCCATGAGATCACAAAATCCTGACTTCTTGGCCAAACACCACAAGTTTCTTTCTAAACTTTCAGTTGATCCAGATATTCAAGAAAATGTTTCAGAAAACGATGATAAATTTAAGGATGGAACAAAACCTCTTAAAAAGAAAAAAGAAAAATTCAACGAAGCAACTGTAGGTGGCGCCATTGATGAAAAATCTAGAAAATTACTACAACCAGCCATGGCTATGATAAAGGTATATAGACTTATATTTTATTGTTTATTGTTCTATTTATAACACTTGTACAATAATTTATATGTTTAAGTTTATTGATAATTCAAATATTTGTATGTCAATAGAACAACAAAGATGGATTTTGTTGGCGTTGCCATCGAGAAAATGTAAATGTTTCATGTGGAACATGTCCTCGGTCTTACCATTCAAGATGTTTGAAACAGTCTACAACCAATGCAGAACACTGGGCTTGTCCAGAATGTGTGTCTGTGTTGAAAGCAGAGAATACAAAAACACGGTGTGTGATTTACATAATCTTAATAAGAAATCATATTTGACGCATAATTTATTATGCTCTGTATCATTTGACACAAATCAATTTTCCTATAATGTTGTTGAAAATTTTCGGGTAACAAAAAACTATACAAATTAATGTAATTGTAGGTTAAGTGGCTATATTGTTTATAGTAATGTTTGAATAAAATGTAAAATATATGTTTTGAAAATCCTTCATCAAATATAATAATATATGATGTAGAATTCAATGTTGAGGGAATGATATATTATGCCCCATCACAAGGGCAGTAATTGTTTACTCGGGTTTAACACGGGTTTTTATGGTGCATTATAGCTAATTCCATATGTTATGTTATGTTAGTCAAATTAATTTAATTGTAGATCACCCGCAATGAAGGATATGGGTTTGGAACATTTTTGTGGACTGCTAAAATTTGCGCTTAAACGGATGATGCAGTGTAGTGATGTATGTTAAAAAATATTGCACGCATCTTTTATTATATTAGATTACTTTTAGTCTGAACATTTCATACATCCCGTCGATGAAAAAGAATTTCCTGATTATAGAAATTATATAAT
Source organism: Lethrus apterus (assembly GCA_018397195.1). Lineage (NCBI taxonomy): Eukaryota > Metazoa > Arthropoda > Insecta > Coleoptera > Geotrupidae > Lethrus > Lethrus apterus. Next base: position 16,326 of record JAFFZR010000318.1, read on the forward strand.
ACAACCAATGGATTTTACTAAAATTGAAAAAAATATAAAGGAAAATTTATATGGAAGCACGTGTGCTTTTGAAGCCGACGCGAAATGGATGTTACACAATAGCATAATATTTAATTCTTGTAAGTTAAATTTATAAAGACACGCTTTTAATATTTGTGAAATTTCTTAAATTGATTATTCATTTTATATTTGATCGCATATTTCAATTATTAATGATCTTATTTTAGTATCGTGCTATAAATTTTTAGATCAGTCTAAGCTGACGTCAATAGCGAAGGCAATTATTAAAGTGTGCAAACAAGAAATGGCTGAAATCGAGAATTGTGCAAACTGTTATTTAAACGCGAATACAAAGAAGGATTGGTTCGTCGAGGTCTGTCCAAAACCACATATTCTTCTTTGGGCCAAATTGAAAGGTAACTACATGTTTATAAATGTGTGTTCAATAAGCTGCAGATCATAATCGAAATCGAAAGGCCATATTTGATTAAATTTAAAGATTCGCCATTCTATCGCTATAACGCTAACCATCAAACCATCGAGAAATAAAATATATTAAAAATGTTGCATTTAAAATAAGAAAATTGGTGTTGAGGTCTTATATATGGGACACCTGTATAAGTGAAAATATTTTTAAAATAAGGGTAGCCCCTACTTCCAAACGTTCGAGATGGCCAAAATCTACTTTACCTCACTAATGAGCAACCCTTTATACAGTAAATAATTACTTGTATAGTAACTTTTATTTATACATCTTTTTTTAAATACATCTTATGTCTTAGGGTTTCCTTATTGGCCTGCTAAAGCAATGAGCACTAATTCACAGGGAATGGTCGATGCTCGATTTTTTGGTGCACATGACAAAGCTTGGATTCATTTCAAAGAATGTTTTTTGTATTCTAATAAAGATCCCAATTCAAACAAGCAAAAAAGAAATGATATAAATGAATGTGTTAAGGTAATAAATATGTTTTAATATAGATAGATCTTTTTTTTAACAGATGTTTAAGTTAATTAAAATTATTTATAATTATTATTATGTTGATTATCAATTTTGCAGGAATTGGAAATACACATAGAAAATTTGAAAGCTGTTCATGGAGAATTTTGTTATGCTCCGTATAGAACTCCCTTTGAGCCTGAAAAAGAAATGGAACAATTAAAAATTTTGCTACCAAAGTATAATACAAATAAACTTAACTCGCCAATTGAAAGTAAATCTATTGAACATATCTCGGAAGAAACTAAAAGTGGTAATGACACTAAAGCAGAACGTGATTATTTATATACAACTAAAACACCCCGAAAAGGTAGGTTGAAATGTCGATCAGATTCAGAAAAATCGTATGAGTCAAATAAAGATATGGAAGGATATGGCACAGATGATGAGCTAGATATTAACTTATACGAAAAAAATAATAAGTATCTAAAAGTTGATAATGATGATACACGTTGCGAAACTCAAATTGAAAGTAGTGTTGCAGAAGTAAATGCAAAAATGAGCCCCAGTACAGTAGCAGGTAAGGTTTTGTTTTTAACTTTGACCATCCAACCAACAAGGGCTAATAAATAAATAAATAAATGTTTATATAAATTGATTGCTTAAGCCAATAAAAGAAATCAACTTTTATTTGAATCTTTTAATGTTGTATGTTGTTATTATGTAATTAATGGGTCAGAAACAAAAAAAGTATAAGTAATACAGTATATTTTAGAATAATAAAAAATTAAATTATTTTTCTTCACCATGTAATATCTTGTACTTATTATTTTCAGATAAGCGAGTTACTTCAAACATTAAAAGATGCTCAACAGATAGTATAAATGAAACACCAAAAAAATTGTATCGTAAAAACAGTGATACAAGTGATTCAAGTAGGTTATCGAGTATTTCAGAGAAAATCAACAAAGCTGATACAAAAGAGAATGTGGAAATTAATCTTGGAACTGAACAGGGCAACATAAAAATGTCAGACAAAAATTTTAAATTATCCAATCTAAATAACAGGGAAACATCTACTGAAATAAAAAAGGAAGTTATTGTTGCCAATAAGGAATTTACAATATCGCCACAAAATAAGTGTAAAATATCTGACCATTTAATAAAAAAACTTACTGATAATAATACTGATACATCTGATTTAGGTAAATTAAGAGTGCAGATAAGTTGCCCAGAAAATGATGATGTCGTAACAGAAAGTCAACCAACCATTGTGGATATTAATCAAGTTATATTAGGTGACACGTCCAATCTTAACACTGTTGAAATCCTAAAAGTAAATCCAAACACCGAGTGTGATTCAATGGACGTTATTTCTAGTGATAATGAAGTATTAAAATTGAGTGGATCTGATAAATTAACAAATAATTCTAACGAATCAGAGTTAGCTGATGGTGAAATTGAAATGAATGATTCACAACATAATCCAACGGAAGAAATTAATTTACATAATTCAGGTGACCTTTTAGAAGAACTGTACACAGAAGTTGTAGATGATTTACATGAATTGGAATATTCGAAAAAACGCAAGCGGTCGGATGATGTTAATGATAATGACGTAGTGGAAATTAATCCTTTACAAAACAAACTTGTTAAATTCGTAGATATAGATATCATAAAGAAACAATCTGGAAATTTTATGTCTAACAAATCAAATGAATCTATATTATTGAAACAATTAGAAAAGTGTCACACAGTAATAAATAAACCTGAAGTTAGTATCATACCACGAGAAAAACCTCCAACTGAAACAGGTACAGTTGAAATAAAAAGTGAACCGGTCTCCGATACGGAAACAAATGAAAATGAAGACATGGACGCAAAACGACATTATTTATCGGCATTGAATATATCAGAAAAAGTTCCAGAAAAATCAAAGCCACAATCCAAAATTGATGAAGCAAGTAAAATCAAACTTGCAAATAACGTTAATAAAGTAATTGATGATGTGGTGAAAAATAATGAATCATACCAAGATGAAGAAAATATTTTTAAGAAAGATAAACTAAAGGAATTATCTTCTAAACTTAATAAAAATCCATTAAAGCAGCGTGCAAGAAAGTCATTTCCAAAACATAACGTCACTATCAAACAAATAAGCTCGAAAAAAGACATTTCTTTGAATTCTTATAACAGTAATAATAACATTAAAACTCTGACGTCAAAAAATGCCTCACCAACAGAGAGCCAAAGCACAAGCAATACAGCATCTTCAAACCAAACTCAATCTCTGAATAATGTTTTACCTTTTTTACCTCCAAATCAAACTATAGCATACACGACAAATATAGGTAGTCCAATATTAACAATGATCCCACATTCGGTTGCCGCATCTTTTGCAAATTTTATTGTTCCAACGAATTTAAATTCAATTAATTCTTTACCAACTTTACAACCAAAACTATCTACAGAAAAATCTCAGAATGACAGCTTAAACAACATAACTAAACAGACTGAACCACCGGCTCTTGTAAACCTTAATTATTCTCACAACAATAAGCCACAAACTAGTACAAATACAACAACAACTTATAGTTCTTCTCACAGTACTACTAATACATTATTAAATGGTCAGACGGCTATTCAAAATAAACAAACGACGGAAGTAAATGATGATTATAATTTCTTGAACGGACATGTTCCTGAAAATATTACGAAGGCTATTAGTGATTTAATGTGTCGAGGTCCACCAAAACTCAAACCTCGACCTCCTGGTCCTCTTAGTACTACTTTTGATTCTGGCATACCTAGTTCGGCAGGACCTGTTACAACGCATATAAATTCTATATCGCATAGAGTAAGTTTGTTCCCTTATTAATTTATATTTATTTTATATTGACATTTTCGAAACAATATGAAAAAATATTTTAGTTGACTGATTATTTCCGCGGCATGCTGATAGAAACATTAGAGGAAATTGGTGCGACAAATAACTTAGAAGCTCTTACAGCAAGTCTGAAATTGGAAAATGAAAAATTAAAACACAAACATACAGAAGAGATAATGGAAATTAAAAAAAACGTCAATACTATATTAAGAGATCTTCAAAAAAGTATGGCTGAAGAACGTGAAAAAATCATTGAAGAAACCAGAGCAATTTGTGAAGCTGAAGCCGTTAAAAGAGTGGAAGAAGCAAAATCCAAACAGTGGTGTGCAAACTGTATGAAAGAAGCTCAGTTTTATTGCTGCTGGAATACAAGCTATTGTGATTATCCATGTCAGTCGAAACATTGGCTTACACATATGCCCAAATGCTCGCAGCTACAAAATGATGGAACAGGAACCACAAACCAAGTTACACCTTTAATTTTACGGAAAACTGCTGCTCCAAAAACATTTCCAGGTGTAAGTAAATTATTTACAATTATTCTATTTTAAAAAAACATCACAATTTTCACAAAGTTTACATGCTAAATATAAATAAAATCAATACAACGTCTTAAATTTGGGCCAAATCCGAAAAAATGACGGTTCTATCTTCAGTTTAAATTTTCGGGAAATAAATTTTTTATATGAGCATTCGGTTATAAATACGGTCCTGTAGCCATTTTAATGTGCGTCATGTTGAAAAGGAGCTTCATTTAGCGGTTGCAAAAGAACCTTCAAATGCGATGATTTGGTGTTATTTTCATATTTTACTCAAAAAAAAAAAAAAAATTCTGGCACAGCTTCAACATAGAATGTTAACTATCACATGTTAAAATATTGATACCTGTTTGAGAATCACGCTGTATATTATTATTTTTCAGAAGAATTTGGTGGGAAAATCTGGAAAAGCAGTAAATAAATCTTCACCCAGTAAAGCGCCAGTAAATGTAGTAAAAGTAAGTTATCTTTAAATTAATTGTCGCCGTACCTACTATTTTCATTTTAGACTACTAATACTTTAACAATACTTGAGCAAACGCCAGGAACATACGAATTGGTCGGAAATGGGCCCATTTCAGTTGGAGCAAAAATTCTCAACTTTAGTAAAATTAAATCAGGAAATATAATAACAGTATCTTCTGCATCAAGTACGAATAATTCAGACATTGCTGCAGCTTCATCAAAGAAATTTGTATTAGCTCAAGCAAAATCACCTGTCGTTTCAAAACCATCAGTGGAAATGAAGTGAAGAAAAACAGTTCTCTTTTTTATATTAAGATGTAAATATTAATAATGTTTATAAGTTTCAAAGTATGGATTAACCAAATCGTAAATTTATTTTTTGAATGTACATATACATTAAAAATCTGTTTTTATTAAGATCTTTTGTTTAATTACAACTTCATGTAATCAATTTTTTTAGTAAAATTAGTTATTATTCATAACTTGTGTTTAATCTTAAAACCTTAATTTTATTAGCTATAACAGATAAATACATCACTTTCAAGATATTTTCTATAAACAAAAATTATGACAAATTTAATTTATGATGGCTTGTTATCTCAAGATCATGTACAATCAAAAATATGTATATATCAAAAAATCATAAACTGGATACAGTATAAAGCAATGCATAGAAAACAGTGACGTCAAGATCTATCGTATGTATCAGTCTAGTTTATTTGGGTTTTTGAAATAATAAACTTTAAAGCTCAATAATTGTTTTTCATATTTTAATTTGTAATTTTACACACAATTTTATAACAACGTATTTCATTTCACTCGGCTTTTATTAGGTAGAAATATTTTATGGACAATGCTTATTATGGAACTTAATTTAAATCTGTCAACATTTTTTAGGTTAAGTTAAATACCATATCAATATGACATCTGTTTCTGTATTTTGTTGTTTAAGAGGTTGTTTGGATGGATTTCGATTTACTCACAACGTTCCTCATATACCTCGAGAAAATCCCATACAATTAGACACTGCTTTTATGGGTAAATCATTTAAATATTATGTACAAAAATTACATTATTTATTTTTTTAGGCTATGAAGTAGTTATTGTAAAATCAGGTCAAAGGCTGTGTGGAGCTGGTGCAGCTCTAGGAAATGCACCTCTTGTACAATCAAAATCTTATTTTGAAGTTAAAATACAACAAGGTGGCTCATGGTCTGTAGGTTTAGCCACCCGACAAACCGACTTAAGTTTAACACAAGGTTAATAGTAATAATTGAACTTACTTTTTTTTATTAATGTGTTACGTTTAGGTGGTATGGACGAATTTTCATGGGCACTGTGTAGTGATAACGTTATAAGGCACAACAAACAAGACTTGTTTAGAATAAATACTTCAAATGGTGTAATAGCAAACGGTACCTATGCACCGATGCACAAAACTCCACAAGAAGGAGATGTTATAGGAATATCATATGACCACATACAACTAAAATTTTATTTAAATGGAAGTGAAATTGAGTTTCCAATCACAAATGTAAAAGGGACTGTATATCCTGCTTTATACGGTAAATAAATATTTTTTTAAAATTTATGTAATAGAAGGTACATCTTAAATGAAGAATTATATATTGTTTAAATTAAAGCGAGTGTTAATGTTAATTCTTTAACATGTTGCTCAAAGTCATTGTTTACATTATATTCCCTATTCATCTCTGCGAAGCTAGACACTTCTTTGGTGTAAATGTTTTGTTTTCTTTGGCATCAAGAAAAGAAAATAAAAAATAATTCCTCTTACTTTCCTTTTATTAATTCAGGGAGAAAGAAAAAAAACGCGCTGTGGTAACATGCAAAAAAAGTTTGAAAATAAAGCGATTTTTAGCAAATGTGACTGACAAGATGGAAAGCAAGAACCCAGCAGAATTAATATTTCCGAACAAAAGTAGCTTTGATGCCACGATATATGAATTTAATAGTAAGGAAAAGAAGATCGGGCTTATAAGAGAGAAACCTAAGAAATTTGAGACGTATTGAGAAGAGTGGATATGAAGTAAATAAATGATTCAAGCAGTGCCTGGCTGTGATTTTTATTTGTTTCAAAATCTTAAGGAATAAAATTTCAGTGTTAAGGTAGCAATAGAAGAAATCTATAGTAAAATGTTTTGTTATCAATAATACGCATGTAAAATTTAATAATTTCGTTTCTTATTTCAGTGGACGATGGTGCTATATTGGACATAATTCTAGAAAATTTCAATTACGCTTCACCAGCAGGTTTTGAGAAAATTATGCTTGAACAATCTCTTCTTTAATCTTTTAATTATTAATCATATATATATATTATATATATATACGTAAGATCATCCTTAACCAAATATTATGAATGTTTATCTATAATTACAAAGAAACTAGAATATTTATTTGAGTTAAAAAATATGTGGTACAATTTTTTATGTAAATTATACCTAAAATAAATATTGTTTAGCATTACTTATCTTGCTCTTGTAATAATGTACTTTATCAATTTGCAACTATTAAGTAAACTGTTAAAAATTATACTAATGTGATATTTATTTAGAAATGAAAATATGAATATTATACGTATGTGTATATATTCTAAAAACAAATGAATGTAAATATTTTTTAAAATATGGAACCAACTATATCCATCCAAGATCCACCGAATTATAGATTTTCATGTAGTTAACGTATATGCAAATCTCATTTCAGTATTCAAGAATTCCAATAGTGAATAGTGGAAAACGTGATTTTGTCATTTTGGAAAGTAGATTTTTATATTATGTTAATAATTAAATCATGTTTTCTGCTTTATAACTTAGGTTAATTTTATTTATACATTAATAACTATTTATAATTTTTGTCATAATAAATCATTTCTATTATTATTGTTTTATTCGTCCTTTTAATTTTGAAATTACTAGTACATTTGTACATAATTGTTCGTATCATAAGAAACAATTAATAAAAACTTTCATAATTTTGGAAGTTTATTTGTTTCATTTTCCTAAAATGATAATAATTTTTGACCCATAAAACACAGAAAATAAAACACATATAAAAAATGAATTTATTGTTTTTGAAAAATTATACATTCTATAATACAATTCTTATTGTACACATTTTGTCTTAATTACCTGATAAGAAACAAACTGGATTAAAAAAAAAAAGAAAACTGTAACGATAGTGTGTTTATGTATTTGTTTAATACTTAATTACTATTAAGCCACATATTGTAAAAATATTCGTTTTTGAATAAAAATAGTAGGTTGTTCTAATAGTTAAGAAAACTGAGTTTTCCTGCGAGTTAAGGTTTAATAGAGATTAATACACGAGCATGGAAAAATCACTTTTCTAACGTGTAGAACATATAATGTTTTCAAAATACTTCAACATAAATAAATCGATAAAACTTTTAAAAATTAAAAGTGTTTTTAGTGTAGATATTAAGTCTATCCATTAGGAAACTATGGCACTACCGTAAATTTGTATATGGCAGGTGATTAATATGGTATTTCAGTGTACATAAAAATATGTGCAAATCAGAATTACAGTACATAAGAGTCCTTATAAGCTAGTTCACATTTTTTTAAATATGTTAATACAATCTATACACTCAACAAATATTAACAAAAAATTACCTAAAATGATGTATTCTTTGGTATAAAACCTTACAGAAAAGATTCATACAGACCATTCATCCATTTTACATACAAATATATTAATCTAAATCGATGTGTATCGTTCCTTATATCTAAATATGTACATATTGTGTGTTTAACAAATATGGAGAATATAATCACAAACCTCAAAAGCTGGCGAAAATAAATTATACATTCGAACTTAAGATAAGAGTCATGAAATGTTACGTACGTTTTTACTGCATAATTTGTTAGTTCTATTAAATTATTATTATGTATTAAACCCATATTGAAATCACAAAATTAATATTTAACTATGATTTGTCATTGCATTTTTGGTTTGTTGAAATTATAGTAAATGTTAGATGGAAAATAAAATGTATTTATCTTCGACAAAAAAAAATATGATATACCATTTAATTAAAACAATGTCAGTTAAAAAAAAAAAAAAAACAAATGAATCCGCAGTTACCTGTAGTGTATTGTTCCTTACAAACTATTAAAAAAGTATATTCGAAAGATTAAATCCATTTACATATTTGTATCATAAAAATGCATCCTTTAATATAATCCTTTATAACTAAACATGAAAAATATAGACAATGTTGAACTGCTAGCAACTGTATAGATTGGAACATTTGTGCACAGTGGCAGTATTGTTGCAGTGAAATGGTTGAACTTCTCGTGAATTAAAAGAAAACAACTGAAGAGACCTAGTTACAAAAATTTGTTACTTAAATATAAATGGATTTAGTGAGTAGAAAAATGAGAGTGTAACCAAGCCTGAATATTTGAATGACTATAATTATCTAAACAACATGCACAGATAGCAATCTGTAAATTATTCACATACACTTGGAAGAAAATTATTACTAGGAAGTAGTGCTGGCAAAATCCGTTGATATTAGGATCCGGATATCCGGATCCAAAACTATCCGGATACCCGAAGATCCGGATATCTGGGTTCGATGTACTATCCGGATCTGGATCCGGATCCTAGAACCGGATCCGGATCCGGATCCGATATCTGGATATCGGATCCGGATCCGATATCGGAACCG